>JAECUM010021650.1:0-22526 GCA_016617855.1 Megalonaias nervosa | reverse complement strand
AATCAATTTGAATGAATTTGAAACGGCTCTAGATGGAGTGCCTAGGGAACAAGAAAAATTATTCCATTAACATACTTTGACATGCAACTTGATAACTTATCAACCCATTGCTGAGCATTACGACTATATTGTCTTAAAATAAGTAACATGAAGAAATGAAACCAATAAGTTAAGAAATTCAACAACCAATTTATTTCCATAGAATACATAGTAAAAATGCAAAAGACATTTACAGCATTGTGAACTAAATCATAAATAATCCGTGATGTTTTATTGCAAGTCCAACAATACAAAGTGTTCCGAAAGAAGTCCAATAATTTTGAATAGTCTTGAATATGTTGATGTACCAACAGTCGTGATGTATAAGAATCTTTTGTATAAACACATATTTGTCTTTTTATCTGTGTGTAACGCTTGTCAAAAAGGAGGGCGCGAGCTCTAAACTCTCGGCGGCATCCAAATTCTTTTCTACTTTATCTATTTTTATATTCAAATTTTCTTTTAAGCTCTCTAATCTCAGTTGTTTCTTTTTGTTGTTTGTTTTCACTTTTTGTATCCCGTCCTTGGACAAGTAATTATTTCTGTCAAACCTTAATTTAATTTTTGACTTAGTGGAGCCAAGATTAGTTCTTGCTACTTCACATGCCTTTGACAACTTATGTTTGAAATCAGAGACGTAGTCAAAAAGATTAATCTTGTAATCCTCATTTGAAAGAAATTTCTCTTTTAATTATTTCAATGGTCCAAGGACAGTATGTCACAAACCTAGTTCAAAAGGACTAAAACCTGATGATTCTTGAATTGATTCCATAACAGCGAACAACATCAAAAATGAGCAAACTCATCAGAATCTTTTCCTTATCAAAGTAATATGACCGAATCATGTTCTTCAAAGTTTGGTGAAATCTTTCTAAAACCCGTTAACTTTCAGGGTGATAGGTAGATGATTTAAACTGTTGGATGCCTAATTCATACACAAATTCTTGGAAATGTCCAGACATGAAATTTGACCCTTGATCAGATTGGACAAACTGGGGAAGACCAAAACGTGTAAAAATATTATTCAGAACTGTTACTATGGTTTTTAGTTTTATATTTCTGAATGAAATTGCAACAGGAAATCTTGTGAACCCACACATTATAGTCAAGAAGTATTGGTGGCCTGGATCGGTCTTAGGTGATGGACCGACACAGTCTACCATTATTCTACTAACTGTTTTGCCAAATTCAGGAATAGGCTGCAGATGAGCCTTTGCTATCCTCTGATTGGTTTTTTCTACTATTTGACAAGTATGACAAGATCTAAAGTATTTAGAAGCATCACTTTTAAGTTTCCGGCAATAAAAATTATTCACGATCTTGTGATAAGTCTTACTGACTCCTAAGTGACCAACCAAGGACGTTTCTTTGGCTAGAATAAGATATGACTTCTGAGCGACAATGTGATAGCTCACTGACCACTTGTAACCAGTGGGTGGTTTCCATTTTCTCATAAGATCCCCATTTTTCACCAAAAAAAAAAACAACTGGGGTTTGTGTAGCTAAGTTTTGCGAAAAGCCATTTGAAACAAGCAGGAGATCTCAGGATCTTGTTCCTGTTCGACAATGTGTGATTGTCTTTTGTCGTTGTGATAAGAATAGACAGAATCGGTAGTAAAAAAGAGGATCACTATGATTAATGTCAACTGATTGATCAATATTAGGGGCAAAAGTGGCCTCATAAAAACTTACCAATAACGTATCAGATAAAGGAATAATTTGTGGATCTTCGTCATTCTCAAGTGCTCTTTTTGTCATAGCTCTAGTAACTGCACGAGCAGAATATACAGCAAGGATTTCATTCTTAATAGGCTCAAGATTTTGATCCAACCATGCTTCTCAGTTACAAGTGGATTAACCACTACGTTATTTCCAGTTAGGCCATTGCCTAGTAATAAACGAATATCTTCAAAAGATAAAGAATACACTACTCCAACAGTCACTGATGATGAAAGTAAGTCTGATGCCAAATTGACACACTGTAGAAGATTATTAGCAAAACTGCACTCTGTTCATAGAATAAGAACACTTTCACTATAAGTAGACTTCTGAAACATTGACAATGTACACGATAACAAAAAACTCTGAGAAGCTCCTGTATTCTTTAATATTTTAGTAGGGACTGGCTTGGCAGAATCACCAATACATGAAGTAGAACCATCTACAGGAATAGTCCATAAATCTCCATAGTGGAGTTTGTTTGACCCAACAAATGAATTGCTTTCAATACAAGACCATGACCGTAACCTCTTTGAATAAGAGCATTTGGAATAGCAATGTCATTATTCTGCTGCATATTTTTCAGCCTATAGCAATTATAAAACGTGCTCTTTCCTAATTACAAAAGGTGCACGTAGAAAAAATAAGGTTTTCTGATCAATTATATCAGAAGCTTGATTTCTAAATGTTGCGAAATAATTAGTTTTAGAAGTAGACTGAGATGACGTTTTATAACCAGAACACTGCTGAGAAGAAGACTTACTGACAAATGAAACTTTGCGAATCAAGGAATAATCATTAGCTGTGCGAGTTGCTTTTTCCAAAGTTCTACCTTTCTCTGATCAAGACAGGTCTTGACATAGCTATAAATGCAGATCTTGAACTCTTCAACTAATTTGAGCTGCCTGAGGTTATCGTAATTTTGATCAACATTCTTGACACGACCTATCAAAGAATAGTTCTTTCCCCTTTTCCCCTTGCAAATTTTACATGGTTTTGTCCAGTTTCTTTTCTTCAAATTCATAATCCTTTGTCGATATGCCTCAGGTACCAACTCAAGATACATTCCTTAACCACACCATAATCACCATTTTGTTGTACAGACAGTGAAATGTAGACTTCACTCGCTTTGCCAATAAGTACACTATGTAATAGCAAAGTCCATTGCTCCCTTTGCCATTTCACGTTTTCAGCCAGTTTCTCAAAGTGAGGGAAGTACTGATCTACTTCATTTTCTTTAAAAAAGGGTACTAGCCTAATTTTTCTGCTAACATCAGAACCTGAAATTGTGTGTAAAGGGGAGTGTGCTCTACCTGCCAATTATAATTATTTTAGTCTATACTGAATTTCCTTTTCTTCCCTCTACAACTGAATTTACTTCTCTCTCTCTCTCTCTCTCTCTCTCTCTCTCTCTCTCTCTCTCTCTCTCTCTCTCTCTCTCTCCTTCTCTGTATTTCTCTTTTTCTCCCTCTTTCTTTTCCCTCTGCCTGTCCCGTTCCTTTCTCTGCAATTGTATTTTCTTTCTTTTTTTAATTTCTCTCTGCCTCTACCTTTGTTCGTTCTCTGCATTTGTTTTTCTCTATCTCTCTCTTCTCTATGCATTTGCATTTGCCTCTTTTTCGCTTTGTCAATTTGTTTTTCTCCCTCAAGCTGAGCTTTCTTAACTTTATTTCCATCTGAATTTCTTTTCAACTGTAATTCGTTAAGTTCCATATCAAAACCAGATACAGACTTAAAAAGCACACACAAAGCACTAGAATCTAACATTTCTTTTCCAGCAAATACTGAATAAAAATATCTTTATTTATCTCCTGTTGTACTAAAGATGTTTTCGCTTTAGAAAGATCATAATGTCTGGCAAGCTCAAGAAACTCTTCCTGTTTCAGAGACTAACCCTCCCTGCATAGGCTTAAATAATGTTCTGTACATGAGATGACATTGCACATGCCTGCTGGTTTCATTAAAGATTTCTCAAATGTATGAAATTGTAATTTTACCAGGGACAATGAAAATTCCTAAACATAGTCAAATTTAAATATTAAAGTCAATTTTTTAATATCTTTGAAATGTTTTAAAGAAATTCAAATCCCAGAAGAGCCACAATTTTTGTTACGACTCTAAGGTCTTAAATTAAGTAACAGGAAAAAAAGCAAAACCAGCAAGTTTAATATAATTCAACAAACAATTTATTTCCCTAGAATACAAAGTGAAAATTCCTAAGATACGTACAGTCTTGTAAATTAAATCCCAAAATAATCCTAATTTTTATATCACAAGTCCAATAATATTGAATGTTCAGAATGAATTCCAATAATCTTGAAATGTCCTAATTGACCGAGAATTCTAAATGTCTTGATGTACCAATGGTCTTGAACGTAATGATGTACCAGTAGTATTGAATATCAAATTCGTGAGGGAGTTTAGACCTTGAACTTATAATTTAATAAACATCTTGTTTACTATTTATAATCATGACATGGCAAAAATTAGGAAAGCAAACATGACAGTAATCAGGTAGGCCAAAACTCTACTCTCCATTACGGAGAAAGGTCAAGCACATAATATCAATTAAATATAAATAACACGAGCTTCACATATCTTATTAATATTTGTCTTGAGTACAGAAATCGGATTAAAATTTTCATAGCTGTCCTATATGTCACCGTGCATATTTATACACTCGTAGAGGTAATGATTTCTTTTGGAATAATAGTATGTGATGTTCCTCATGTAAGCAGTGTTTCTCTAACAATTATAAATGTGTCTACATCAGCAAACCTATCAGTTTTTTTTACAAGTACGTACATAATGTCTACAGTTGGATTTTTAATTCGTTTTCTTATTTGGATATTTAATACATTGACGATTAGTCACTGTATGTTACATAACTTCCTGTATACCACTTACATCTATTTAGCTCTACTTATTTAGCTCTTGAGACCGTAACATTTTCCCTTTTGTATAATTCATTGCACAGAAGTATTTTTTCTCTTCTGAATCATTCGTTTTTAATCCCCCACAAAAAGGTACAATATGTGCCCGCTTATAAGTATATACCAAATGCAAGCAGCATAGATCCTGATCAGCCGTCGCATAATGCACCTACAGATATTGTTTATTCCACGGATTATTACTAATAGACTAGGGTCTGTCGACACACGGTGCGACTATAGATCTCGGTATGTGCAGTTTGTAGTGGTACTCGACATATAGGCGAGTATACATTTTAATTTAAACATGAATAAAAGTTATCCTTTGTTTATTTAAATCATGTTTGCAGAAATTTAAAAAAAATATTTTGACTTTATATACCGTATGTACATGCTTGTAAGACGAGTCCAACTGCAAACTGCTCAGACCAAGATCTGCAGGCGCATTATTATCTGGGTCTGTGCAGTCTGTTAGGATTAATCAGTAGAACAAACAACATAGACCTTGAACAGCAGGCTCATCATGCTGCGGCAGATCATGATCTTTGTTATTTGCAGTTCGATTCGACTTATAAGCGATTACATATGATACCTCAGTTGATACAAACTTGAAAGTAATACTATGTCAAACAATACGGTTGTTTAATGTAACCGATATTTGCTGCCTAGTGACCTTAGGCGCAGACTTGGACATTTGTATAACTATAAAACATGATGTGATAAATAAAGTAATACTGTCATTTTACGTTGTTTTAATATTTTGACCAATGTTAAACAAACTATTCAAATAAGAGGGGTGTTTGAAGCGTTTGTTGGACCTTTCTTACGTGTGATGTGATTATGATTTTTAACGTAGCTTTAACAATTTTTCAGTCATATCGCTACGATGTCTGCAGTGTGGCAGTTTATAGTGATGTCTAGCACTGGGGCATCATGCCGCAGACATGTAGCATGATGTCCCACCCAGTCACATTATCCTGACACCAGGCCGACCAGCCCTAACACTAACCTCTTAATGCTGAGCGCCAAGCGAGGCAGCTGTTAGTACCATTTTTGTAAGTCTTTGGTGTGACTCGACCGGGGATCGAACCCACGACCTCCCGCATCCGAGGCGGACGCTCTAACCACTAGGCCACCTTTTTTACTGGAACCTTTTAAAACCTTTAATGTTAATGAATAAACAAACTTACATTGTATAAAATTAATCAATAAACAAACTTACATTGTATAAAATTATATGCACTTGCACATACAGCACATTGGACACCGGCAGCTATAGGCGTCTGATGTCACATAGGCATATGTGACGTAATAATGTCGAACAAGGAGAACAATTCTGTTACTGAGCACCGAGCATACTGTGAAATCCTGGCACTCTTACGTCATTCTCCTGCTGTTACCAAAGCCGACTTCAATAAAGTTTACGGATGTCATTCTGTTATATCCTACATCTGAGATCGTTTCATACTTTTAGAAACCGTTACAATCCATTAAAGATGACCCAGCGTCTTGAAAACCGTTGTCTGCGACTGGTAAGCTAATAGTGGCAATTGTTAAGGTGGCAGTTGACGTAGTCGGGCTGTCCAAAAGTGGTATACGCATCATTTATCGATGCAAAAGGTTCGGATGTCCACGTGACTGTGCCACTGCCTTTAAACAAAAATGTTACCGAAAATTGTGGAAACACTACCAAACTACATATTCGCGCACCGATACCAGAGATATCCATGACATACTTCCTGAAGGGGCACAACATCCAAAATTTGCCACGTCCTCCATACAGACTTGATCTAGCTTCAGGTGATTTTGGGTGAATCCCGTTATTAAAGCAACGCTGAAGGACAGACGATTAAAAAGCCGCCATGCAGTTGAAGTACGATTTTCCAGTTTATGAACGACATACCAAAAACCGAATATAAAATGGCCTTTGATAACTGGATAATCAGACTCAGACAGTTTGTAGAGGTGCAAGAGAGTATTCGAGAGGAGATGGACCGACATAATGCAGAAGTGCAAGGGAGTATTGGAGAGGAGATGGACCGACATAATGTAGAGGTGTAAGAGAGTATTCGAAATGAGATGTACCGACATAATGTAGAGGTCCAAGGGAGTATTCGAGAGATGGATTGACATAATGTTTGGCAATAAAGAACATTGTTGTATACAGCATTAATATTCAAAACATTTGTAAATACCCCTCGTACATTAGCATGCCAAGGTCTTGTTCATTAAATATGTGGCTTAACAAGAAAAGAGAAAGGTCATTGCTGTACTTGACCAAAACAGGTCAGACTTAAAACTTAATAATAGCCTTTACCCTGTAGGTTTTTGGTACATGGTTGTCACGAAATTGTATGAATCTCTCTATTTATTTAATACATGTACTCGGGTTTCATTTTTGTGTACAACGATACCCGAGGGTGATTTATGTATCGTGTACATTATTTCGAAATAGTGAGTTCAGTTCATCCCTGCCGCACGTGCGAAGTGCTCTTGATGGGAAAAAAACCGATTTACATCTAGCAGACTACATCCCATGTGTATAAATGCCTCACCGTAATCACATTACGGAAAGTCTTGTCAGTAAGCAGTCTGCTTAGGGACTTGTATATCTTCAGCTGTAGAGGTATGTAATTTATAAATTCCTTATGTATATTATTTCTTTTGTATATTGTAAGTTATAGTTATTTTTGGTATTACCACGTTCATTTTCGTATGTTTTCAATGTAGCTTTGGCTTGCGTAGTATAACGCAAATATTTTTCTATTCTTGTTTGTGACTTAGCAAGAGATCTTATAGTAACAATATAAAGTTAACATTTTATTAAGAAACGTCTAGTACCATAGGAATCTCATCGGACACAGGTTCACTTATGAACCTGTTTATTGTTCTGTAATATTGTTCTGATAATGTAATCTACATACGTTAACCGTATATAACGTTATTACATTTTATCTTATATGACTGTGTCATGAATAGTACACGGTATTACTTGTACTTTCAGCTGACCAGGGTGACTAGAGTGAACATGGCAGCTGTAGAGCTGACTAGAGTGACCAGGGTGTAGAGCTGATCAGAGGGATCGTGGTCGACGTGGTACCAGCTACAGAGCTAACCACAAAAGGAACTGAATGGTGGTCGGTGACTACCTGTAATGATAATTACCTGATTCACCAGTGTGACTGGTAGCCCAAGTGTAATTTTGATGGAGTGTTTTTGTGTTACTCCATGTATGTAATCTTTTAGTCGTGGGCTAATTTTTGGGGTTTTGTTATACCCATTGTTTTGGGATATCCAATAATTTTGAGTAAAACACCCTTTATTTTCATCGTGTGGAATTGCTTGATTTGTTCACCTTGTCCAAGTGCTATGTAAAGTCATTCATTTGTATTTGTTGCATTTATAGGTTTCGTGCGTATTAATGTTAATTTGCCCAATATTTGGACCCATACAGGCACGTATCAATCATACTTATTTTCTTATTTAAATCGTACATCAATAAACATTATTTGTATTACCATCAACAGTGTTCTGTTTTCGAGTCTTTCGTTATCTTGTTACAATGGTATTTTAATAACAATGCTGTCAGGCATTTCTGCGCACCTAAGCTTTCCGTCACCAATATTGAAGCAAAACGCATACTGAATTCGACCGATTGACGAAAAGAAAATACTACAATGCTTACCGTTTTGTCACCAGAAATATTCTGTTCAAAATATTAATTTTGGACACACGGGATACCACCCCTGTTTTTGTGACTCGCGATATGTCGGCCTATTGTGCGCATAGCTTTGAAAAGATGTAAAGTTTATTAATTGGGCTATGGAAATGAAAATATATTACTTTGTGGACCGTTTCTGTCAGCATTTCGGTGAGTAATTAGGTCAGGTTTATAGCTGGTTTTACAAAATTCAACGTAACAATACCAATAAACAGCACGAGATACTAAGCAAACTAAATTGATATTGTAAAAAATTTAGTTCAGCATTTTATAAATTGTTGAAGAGAACCAACAATGAATAAGATGTAATGTGTTTACAACTTCTCGTTTATGGGGGGAAAAAATGCTATAATTTTGGAAACAGACTATCTGCCTGGGAATTTCTTGAGAATCCTGTTTTAGCGGTAAGTTGACATGTTGTATAGCAGACGATAAAACTACGTGTAGGACAACTTACAAAATTGGAAACTTGGATTAAAATGCAGTATTGTTTTAAGGTATACATTTCCATCTTGTATATAATGTATTTCATTTTATGATTCTAAAAGATACATAGCAAATAGGATTTTCTGAGTTAAAGTTCAAGACGGTCATGGAGTGGGTCTTCATGTTGACATTTAGAAATCATATTTTCATATGCAATTAGGGTAGAAATGTGGTTATTTGTTGTACACTATGAATATCATTTCCTTCATAACAGGACGATCGTTCTTTCTTGATACAAATTGGATATTCGACCAAAAACACGTGATCAAATGTTTACAGGAATCTCGTATCGTTGCGCAGAATTGACCGACATGATCGGCGTATGTTACTCAAGATATGCCTCCATAAACATATGTATGCATGCATAATATATATGTATGTCAACATTTTCTCCACTGTGAGCATCTGAGAATAACATATCGGTATGCCAAAGATCTCCTCACCATGCTTGTAGCAAATACACATAGCTTCACATTATACCTCTCCCCCTTTTAGAAGCACTTAATAACTGTTCAAGAAAAACGAGTTTTAGAAAAGTGTAAAGGATACTAGCTTCTGAAAATGCAATAAATGAATTATATATTGCAACTAAAATGCTAAAATCTTTTTTCAGTTTGTCTATGAAGTAGAGAAATTGAAAACGACCAGTCGTTCGAGAGATGCTTAGCTTTTATTAAGGCCAAGGTGAACACTCTCCAACCCAAATTGCACCAACCAGTTATACATCAAAATAAAGGGAATTAAATATTACAGTACGTAATATATATAAGGTCTTTTATATAAAGGAAAAGTTGGATAACTCGTGAGGAAAAGTAAACCCTGTGCAGCGGAAACTTCTGTACGTTACACGGAACAAGAAAGTATTTTCACATGGTGCGTGTGTGTAGCAGGAGATGCACCCAATAAATGATTCATAAATGTAGTCAAACCTTTCCTAACGTAGGGGCCCCGAGTCGTCTAAAGCGCTAACCGTTACGGATCATTGCCATCTCACCTTTGCCTGCGTGGGTTCGAGTCTCAAGCTCGGCCAATGTGGTTATGTGAGAAAGCTTGCCAGTAGCTTCTCGTGGGCCGGTGGTTCTTTCCGGGCTTTTCCCGGGTTCTTCCTCCACCATTGATACTGGCCGCCATGTATAGCCTATCTTGCGCTGACAAATAGCGTTAAACCCTACAACAAGAACAACTTTCCTAACTTTAACCCTTACTCTGCGGTCACCTGTTCACAATGGCCATTCTAATTTCCACGGCAAGTTTCCTATATAAACGTCCTATATGTAGCAGTTACCTGCTTTCAGCGGTCAACTGTCGGGAGTTTCCTAACCAAACAATTGTTTCTCTCTGCTTTCAGTGGTCACTAGAGGTATCTACATTCACCATTCAGTCTATGAAAACTGAATTTTTGTTTCATGAGGAAGGCATTGTCTAGATAAAAGAATGATATGAATCGATGTGCAATTATCTCGCTTGTGCTCTAACTCCAGTCATATCGGCAGTGTGCCTCGAAGGTGTTAATCTGTCAAATTCCAAAGCGAGGCAGTTTTATCATTAGGCTAGAGAGTCGAAGCAATTCGTTTGCTGGATCATGGGAAATGTAGTTGTGTTATTGCAGTAGAAATGGAAGTCAGCTTGTGTTCCAATGTGACAAGTATAGTTGAATATCTTAATCTTGCCTGAAAATTAAATCTCAGATGGAAAAGATTCCATTGGAGACGAAATATGAGTCATCCTTTTTCATTAGGTTCAAGGGTCAGTAAATATTCAAACTGTGTCTTTGAAGACGGGTGAATTTTCGATTCATGGGTCAAAACGAACAGCTATGTACAGCTTCATTTTATTTTATTTTCATCACAGGTATTTCACTTAAGCAGAATTTTGATCTTGGCAAGTAAAAAAAAGACTTTCATATTGAATATAATGATCAAAGTTACATTTTAGATTGGCAATTATGAAAGCTTATTATTGCATTGTGTAAGTGGTATAGTTTTTGAAAACGGGATAAAATGCACACAGTTCTTATCACAAAGACAGGAGAAAAAAAATTCCTGTAATATAAACAGCAAGGAAGTTCCTGACAGAGATGCTTTAAATCCAATTTAGTTTTCTTTTGATACTAGTTTAGTAAATATTCAGCAGGTGTAATAACATGTAGTACTCATTAGCAAATATTCAACAGGTGTAATAACATGTAGTACTCATTAGTAAATATTCAGCAGGTGTAATAACATGTAGTACTCATTAGTAAATATTCAGCAGGTGTAATAACATGTAGTACTCATTAGTAAATATTCAGCAGGTGTAATAACATGTAGTACTCATTAGTAAATATTCAGTAGGTGTATTAACATGTAGCACTCATTAGGCAAGATGATCATTTAAGCTTGCCTTAAATGCTTTCAAAGATGCTTGAACTATTATTTAATTTCTTTGTTTGTTTGCTTTTCTTGATAGTTATATGCTATATACATTTGTTCTTGACTTTGTCCAAAATAAAGTTAATGGTGTATCTGACCAGTAACATTTATTTTGCATACAGCATAATACATAGCTGATATTTCTCTATCATTGTGGATTAACAATTCAGATTATTATTAGCAGTAAACATGTTTACTTCAATATGAGTTAAAGATGCAATCTTGATTCTGACCTTGGAAACTTTCAGAATGTATATATATATAGGCTGGCAGGCAGACAGACAGACAGACAGACCGAGACAGACAGATTGTTACGATTCTATGGTCACAAACAAGTAACAGAAAAAAGCAAAACCAGCTAGTTTTGTAAAATTTAGTAAACAATTTAATTATTAAAGTGATAAATGAAATATGTGAGAGGAACTTACTATGATAACTTGAATCAATATCAACTGTTTATTTCTGCCAAGGAACACTTCTTTGTACGCTCGGTCTACATTCTTTCACGTAAAATGAATTCATGATTGGATATGACCATGTATCCGTATCTTATGCCCTGACAGTGGCATAGCAACCAGAACGCAAAAAGACAACCTCGTACACATAAATCTGGAACACAAAATTTAAAGAAATGCGAAAAAGTTCAAATTTTTATGCCGCAAACTCCCAATCCCCCTTTTTTGTCTCACCCCTCTCTCCCCTTTCTCCACTAGCAAGAGAGAGAGAGAGAGCATCTTCCGAACCCGCATCGCTCTGAGTGCTCCTTGTCTCGACTCATGTGTATCTTTACAAAACCTCTTGCCACTCCCAGGTCTGGGGCAAACAGTTTTGTTGACTGATATAGCATGTTTCCCTTGATCGAAACAAGATTACTTTCTCATAAATTTCTGCACTTTGTAAATATGAGGGACTATATTATATTTTCACACATATTGCCGCTAATTGCAGAAACAGCCTGCAGAGAGATTGGCGTCTATTGACGTGTAGGGTAAAAGTAAAAATACAGTCTGGCGTATCCCTTACACCCAGTTTTATTGCCTTTAGTGAACGGCATACCGCACTGATTAGAGAGTGAAGATGAAAGCGAGATGGTTGCTTATTTTATTGATCAAATATAACTTTGAGTTATATGCGTGAGTCATAAGTATGTATGTATGTATGTATGTATGTATGTATGTATGTATGTACGTTAAAAAAATATGCAGCGCAACAGGTTTCTTTGTATTTTAACAGTTCGAGAAATCTCTATCGGATTCAGCCTATGTACAATTCCTTTTTCGTACAATGGATCCCGATTTAAGATGTACATAAAAATATTTTTAAAAATTTGGAAAGTTCGTTTGTCTTTTGATTTTTTAAATGTACATAAAACCCGGTCCATCTCATTTTGTATAGAGCACAACAATTGTACAGAATATAGAATTTTCTTCTGAACAGAACCTGAAAATTATTTAATTGTATGTTGTACATTTATTCCTTCATGTTGTTCACTGCTTGTTATATGATGTGCATTTCTTATGTGATGTATATATTTTGTTATATGATGTTTATGTTTTATTATGTAATGTATGCTTGTAAATGTACGATGCGCTGTTTTCATGTGTGTTTTTTTAATTATATGCTGTACATTTATTAATATTCTATGTTCATTTGTTTCTATATCATTTGTTTCTATATAATGTGATAATTTCATATACTGTACTGAACTTCATTATGTAAATAAACCACTCAGGCAAAATATATTGTGCCGGATTTCAAAACACTTTCCTTCGTTTACCGGTGCATCAGTAAATTCTCGCTTTTTTAAGACAGCTTTTAACTTGATTCTCACTATAAGAGTTTGTTTATCGCATAATAAATAATGCTCAGCACATTACAAAGCCACTATATTACATAATAAAGTTTGTACAGCATATCAATATTTTTTTTTAAGACATTATATATTCATTATATTATTAGGACTGCACATAATAACAACATTACATCATATAATAAGAAGTGCACATAATATAATACCGGTAAGTAATGCACAACATCAATATACTATATGTACGATACATAATAAGGAATGAACATTATATAATGTAGCTTCAACCGTGTGTATTCAAAATAAGCCAATTAAGTCAGCTCTGGCGTTCCATATCCATCTACACCCATGCACTTGTTAGTTCATAACGAAAGAAGTCGAGTTTTATGAAGTTGGCTTTATCACGCTTGTAAGGCACTTAATTTTAGCAAATTAGATAAAGCAAGTTGTATCAATATCTCATCTCTCATGTCACAAACACAATTACATTAACTCTACTTTCTGTATGTTCAGTATCAGTTATTCGAATAAAAAGTGATAATTCACGTCTTAAATATAAATGAAACAGATTGTCTTGATGGAATGCTTTTACAAAATACAAGGAATTCAATGTCTAGTGTGCGAAAGTTTTTGTAATGTGAACATAATTCTCCCTCATGTATACTAGCATCTGGGAACGTAAAGCCCGTTTAGTTGCATTTTTAAGACTGAATGTACGCCAATAGGTGGCTTTTCAATAAATTCCAGAATTATGATTTAATCCTTTTATTTTCAGTACATGAACAGGTGCATAATAACGAATTTCGGGTACTGTGGTACTTGACAGGTACATTTTTTGTGGGCCATGGACAGCACATTTCTAAGGAAATTTCTAAAGAGTCAAAATTGGAAATCGGTTTTTTGCAGCTGTGTATATGTCTTTTAAAAGGGTCTAGGAATGGTTTAAGAAGACGAATAAGTCAAGAAAGATGCTGTTACGTGTACATAGATTTATGTTTTTGATGAGGGTACAACCGTTCTGTAATGAAATTAATGAAAGAATATAACTAAAGTATATAATAAGAAAGGCACATAATATTGTTTCCCCGAAGCAGAATAACTTATCAAAGCTTTCCAAAACTAAGGAATACATAAATGGACGACCGTTTTAATGTTAGGTACACAATTTTCTCGATATGAGTATAAAATTCATTCGATGCGACTTCTGTCTGTCCATGAATCTCTTTCAGTATTTGTGTATATATCTCTTTCAAACATTATTAAAGGTTAGCATCCATTGTTTCCATATATTCCCGTAAATGATGTGATATATATATGAACCAAAAATTGTGGTGAATGAGGAAATTCAAAAGCGGAAATGTGTAAACTGCATACATAGATGTACTCGATTAAAGCAAATTTAGTAATGAATTCCTCCTATGCCATTTTATACCACTACACGCCCGTTATTAGTAATAGAAAACAAGGTTTCTATCTCAGAGACCCCCTTCCCCCTCCAAAACCCTTTTATGTTGACATTTTCTTCAGCTCCGATGATGACTTTCATATGATAAAACTTTTCTGACAAAATATGTTTTGTTGGAGTAAGGGAATCTCTGATCTAGAAACACTTGTTTTCTGTTACTACTATAACACCTGGAACTCTGTCAGGTAAAGATAATAACACTTACGCGGAAATTTCAAGAAATTACGTAATGGAAATTCCAAAGAACATTCTAGAAATTACGTAATGGAAATTCCAAAGAACATTCTGGAAAATTACGTAATGGAAATTCCAAAGAACATTCTGGAAAATTACGTAATGGAAATTTCGCGTAGGCCTTATAACGCTATAAAAAGCTGTCAGGACTTTTCTCCGTGTTCATTCTGCAAGTGGATCTGTATGTGAGCAGGTAAGTCCTTTCTTATTTTTTAAAGAATTTCATCACCAATTATTTAAACATCAACAGTACCTATCAGAAATAATTCATTATCGTGTTTATACAAATAAAATTTAATTTTTCTGCTTACTTTTCGATGACATTCAAATAACTCTCATTGCTACCCTGTTGATAAAATACTTACAACCTTTTGCAAACACCTTTGACCGGTTTAGGTAAATATTTATTTTTGTGTATTTTTTCTTGACTGATCGGATCATGAAGATCATCGAATTTCAGCATAAGCTCATCTCTCAACTTTTCAAGATAATCAAAATATTTGCTGTTATCTGATTTAATAAGCGAAAGTTTAATTGTATCAAATTTACTAAAACAAATACCTGAAATTTCATTATTGAATTCAAATGATAATTGCTGGCCATTAACCATTATTTTTTTAATTTGCTACTAACTCCATCGGATAACGTAAATTTTCGAACATTATTTCTAGAGTTTAGACAAAATTAATTAAAGATGATATTGAATATATCACCTCTGGTACTGGCATAGTGTCCAACAGCTAACGTATTAATTCCGTCCTAGTAATATCTCTTATCATCAAAATTTATTTAGTCGACGTTTTATAATTGTATCTGTTTCAAGTTTGTGATTTGTTCTGATAACATGTTTTAATAAAATTAGTGCAAGTGTTTAGCGCTGCTTTAAAATCATCAAATTTCATACACTTTTTACATATCCGCGAGGAATACCTTTTGCTTTTTTGTCAGTTTATTGTCATCTAAAATTACAGCATACATTTTACTTCTTAGTCCAACAAATTCCCTAACTGGCGCAAACATAAATTCATCTTCCATCTTGCCGATGACTTTTTTATTTGCATCATCATGAAATCCACTACTTTTTGGATAATCCGATAAATCAAATAGGTCACGGTATTTATAAATATCTTGATAAAGATCCTCACATTTTATGTTATAAACAAGTGAATCGGTGTCAGTAAATAGCAACTCCAAATCTGGCCACTGCTTTTTGGTAAAATTATAGTGAAAGTCGTACTTTAGCCATTTTGATATGTCAAGTACAGCTGCACCAACATAAATCTGTTTTTAACTTTAAATTTGTCTTTCTTCGCTGTATTGTAACAAGATTTTCATTAAATATTTTCATACTGACAATACCGTCATCGTTGACTAATTTATTTCTGCGATTTACATCATTTACAATCTCAATATTGACTCGCTTTCTGATATTTTCCATAGTCTTGCCAAACACAGAATTGTTCATCAACTTGAAAAAGTTATTCTCAAAGTCGGTCATAGCAATAACACGACGTTTGGTATTTAAATCAATATTATTTGCCACCCAACGAGACTGATTAAATTTTAGCACGCGATGACCTTTTCTCAGAATTAGTCCAGCATCTACTGCTTGTTTTAAATTTTTGTAATGTATCACGTAATTTCTTTTATTTAACAAATTTGGAACTAGCTTATTAACGATCGATTTTTTAGCTGTTGTCATTGCCTGTTGTTCAGGCGATAATAAACTATAATCGATCATCATTGACTCTGCACAAAACGGATAGTCGTTATTTGGATCACGTAACGAACTAGGATAATCAAGATCAACTTCAACAAAATAACTGTCATTTTCTGGGAGATTTTTCTCAGTTTCTTTAAGAAAATGATTTGGAGTTATCCAATGAAATCCACTGCACGGCATTGGCTCTGACATTGCATAGCCATACAATTATTAGGGCCTAGATAAATAATATAATTTGACGGTAAATTTTTATCGTGGTTTTTTAAGTATTTATTATTAGCTACCGCATATTTTTTTTGTTATAACGCTAATTCCGCCGCGAATTCCTTTTTCAATAAAGTTAAACATATCAACATCAGTTAAGAGATCCAATTCTATCCTGCTTGTTTTTAGCAGAGCTTCCCATGACAATCCTGGCGCATATTAATACCAACACGGATCTAATCCATAATTTTCATGACTAACTTTACGAAAACTCTCGAAAACATCTGCTAATAATAATACGTCTGTTTTCAAATATAAATCATGATAATCACCAGGTGTCTTATAACTAAATTTATTCCAAATTTCCTGTGCATATTTGTAATCGTCATCTGTAATATTTTCATTTGTTAGCTGTGAGTAAAATTTATCTTTGTCAGGAAGAGAAGTTTCATCAAATCTGCTCCAGTCGTCGAGGTACTCATACGGAAAGACACCTTTTTTGTCAGAACGACGTAGTCTTCACCAAAGCAACTTTTTAAATTATTGAAACTGCTACAGCCTTTTACAAGCTCATCTAATGGTGCTGCCATAATTGCAGACTGTCGATGAAACGTAATTTGCCAAGCGTAACTGACATATACTTTTCAAAATTGTTTGGAATACATTTTATTGTATTATTTAATTTTAGTTTAGATTTAATTTCCTCAGCACCAAATGCTTCGACAATAATATGACTATCAAAACCACGAAAATTATGTAAAATGACAGGAATAAAATCTGGCGCATGAAATTTCAAATTATAACTATTATGTGCTGTTCCACGATATTGGCCGGTTAGATGACAGAGATCGCGCACTTTATCGCCAGGTATAGGTTTCTCGCAGATATGACAATTAACTGCCTCATCAAAATCAAGTTGTTGTTTGGATGTTATTTTTATTGGAGCTGTGTTAGATAATCTATTGAAAATTTTATTAACATCAGCTATTAAATCTTTTAGTAACCACACGGCAGGATTTTTACCCCTGTACAATTTTATTGGACTTGAAAAATTATCGTTAGCGCAACAAACTATTTTATAAGCTGCTCCACAGGGAACATGTTGTTGTATTTTTCTGGTGCTTGATTTATTTGCATCATTTTCTGCGCCTGCCACAGGGACAAGTAGACACTCAAAATCAGCATAAATAACAAACGGAATACTTAATTTATGATTATAATTTTTAAATTTTAACAC
Organism: Megalonaias nervosa; assembly: GCA_016617855.1. Lineage (NCBI taxonomy): Eukaryota > Metazoa > Mollusca > Bivalvia > Unionida > Unionidae > Megalonaias > Megalonaias nervosa. The sequence continues at coordinate 4,550 of JAECUM010021650.1, read as the reverse complement.
TTTATCTTTTACTCCTGGCATTGCTATTTTTTGAACATTAACACAGTATTTAACATGCTCTTGCAGTTTTTCATCTTTAGAAAAACCTTGTAAACAACGGTAGCAGAAAGATTTCTTATTTTTATCTTTATTATATTGTCTGCCAACTAGGCCGTAAATGTTTTTGATCCAAACGTAATGATTTTTATAAAACAGCAAGTTTATTGTCGATTGCGAAGATTTTTCTGAAATATACCTTGGATAAACGTTTTCACGCTCGTCAAGACCAAATATATTAACTGAAATATTATTTTGCTTTTCAAACTTTGGTATTTGATTTTCTGCAGCTGGAAAGTAAATGCTATTAAAATTTAATTTTGATACATGATTAATACACTTGTCAACGCGATCAGCATTTTTTTCTGCTGGAAACATCGCAGAAAGAATAGCCCACTGGAAACATTTGTTATCTGAGTTCTTTACGTTTATGCAACATTTCTTGCTTTTAATTTTTTGAGGGAGATCAACGTAAGAACTACCGCGAAGTACGTTATATCTCGCTGTGTGAAATAAAATTTCTTTTATCATTTCAAATTTCCAACCTGATCCTGATGCAGTAAATTCCTCCAATTTTTTTTATTTATTTCCTGATGCGTTTCATTGGGGATTGATGAAATATTTGTTCCAGCTAATTTTTTCGTGATTTAGCTGTTAAATATGGTTCAGCAATCTCGTTAGTGAAATCTGTATTATCAAGTATATCTTTTTGAGGTGCATGTAACTTTGATAAAATAACATGATACTGCACTATTAGTTTGATACTTTTATGCACTGCAAGTTCTCGCGCTACAGTCGGATGTAGAAGATGAAACAAATTTGTAGAGCTAAAATTCGCTAAAATATTTTGATTATCAATTTATAACTGTTGTCAAATCCTGCAAAAGCTGTAGCTATTTTTGTAGGTTCTCCTATAAGGCTCTTTTTGGCTATATCTCGCAACTTCAGCATTGTTATATAACATTTTATATATTTAATTGATCTCTCACCGCACTTTCACACGCACTAGTTGAAAAATTAATTAGAGACATAAAAATGCTTATATTATATTATAATGACACAAAATCTAACAAGCGCAAGCGAGCAAGATTATTATGTTCACCCCAAATACAACTTGTACGCGGGGAATATGTTAGGTTCAGTGATTCATGTCGAATACGGAGAACCGTTTGGTAAATTAACACCAGCTGGTTATAAGATCAGCGTAAAAGGTGATAATGTCGAGCGAGTTAAAATGTTTAGGAAAGATTTTATTTATACATTATTTTGTGATGAAATTCCAGAAGGACAATGAGTGTATCATGTCAACGGTGCGGTTACCGACGACAACATTAAAAACTTGTCTTTGCAAGATGAATTTCAACTTCATTCCGTGTTTGATCTTTTACGAAGCCTCTGATAAAGGAATTATTCGAAATATCCAAACAAAAAAGTGCTAGGAAAAATAAATAACAATGGTTATCTTAAAATAACTGTTAGAGGAACACTAACAGATCAAGTTAATTATCCATCACATCGTTTTGTTTACGAAACGTTCAACGGACCTATACCTAATGATTTGGTAATAGACCACGTCAACGGCGCTAAAACAGATAATCGTCTAGAAACACTCAAACTTGTTATGCCTAAAGAAAATAACAGACGAAGCCGAGGAGATGCTATTAATATTAGACGTTCTGCTAAACCTGTAATATCATATAACATTAGTACATGTGAGGAACTAGAATTTCCTTCGATAACAGCTGAAGCAAAACATTTTAAAATTCATCCACAATCAATAAAAGATGTAGCAGATGGCAGAGCCAAATCAGCAACATCACAACCAACATTTGACAGAATCATCTTTAGATATGATGATTAATTATATTCTCTATCTCAGCTTTGGTAAGACAATTATGAGCAAACATTAACACATCATTTTTATTAGATATTATTGTAATGAACGCACAGTCATTAAGTTTATTTTTTTCTGCCGCTGTTAGCAGAATTTTATTAGAATCACCTTGCATCACATTAACGTAAACAGAATAAGAACTATACCCTGATAAACATTTTCGCACTGCTTCGGCTAATTCTCTATAATTTAATATATCAACTTTCTGATGATATTTAATCTCATTAGTCAATTATAATAATAAATTAGATAAAAAAATATAATATGGACTTGATGAAACGACTTGCTGATATAATCGGGACGACAATTTTACAGCAGGAGATGCTATAGTCGCAGATAAACACAACTATGTTGGTTACACAGAAGACGATATTCTACTTAACAACGACGACGAACAAGACGAGATTGTAGGCGTGGTTGATAAAATTACAGCAGACCGACAACTGGTAGATATAATGTAAAATATCATATCACCCAAAACATAATAAAATTTAATTTTACAGTTGATGAAAATCAGTCCTTTTGGCGGCTGATAAAACCCTTTTTAAACATTAAAATTCCAGACCAACAGAAAAATATAAAATTCGACTTTATATTTGTCAAGATATTTAACCTAATGATGATCTCTGACGATCGCAGACAATATCTAATATCGTTATGTAAACCTGTAAAATGTAAATCTGTCAAACGTAAGTACGAGGAAATTTATAACAATATTATTTCAATATAGATTTAGTTGGAACCCAGCTGTTAAATTTATCGCCGTACCCGCGCCATTTAACAAGGCTTTTATTACCTTTTTTCCTAATAACTTTTTCAATAACAAATATATCTCGCTCAGTTTTCTGCAGTTCCTGCTCGTAGAAACTAACGGTTATTGGCTCACCCAATAAATCTTTTAGCGCGTATGTTACAGGTATTGTCAGTAAAACTTTATCAACAACAAATACTTCTTCGCTCCAGTTTGGGGTAAATCCTTTTTCAAATGTTTTTTTCGTCAAAGAAATTTTAACTTTATCACCAACTTTAAATTTATGTCTGCGGTACATGTTTTCGTTTGCAATAAATGGATTTTTAATTGCATCATTTGGTGACATTTTTTTAATCTATGCTTCGTATTATTATAATTATCAACAATCTGCTGTAGATCGTCAATGTATTTATTTGTATTTTTAGCTGTCAAATGTTTATGTATCAGCTCGTTTAGTGTGCGATTCAATCTTTCGACGACCACGCTTTTTCCTTCGTTTCCCATAATATATTTTTTTTATGTTGTTTTGTTCCAGAAACTGCTCAAGTATTTTATTAAAAAAACTCTGCTCCATGATCGGTCCAGATTTTATTTGGTTTTCTTTCTGTATGTGTTATTATTTGTTTTAACGCATCAGTCATCGATGTTCCAGTTTTTTCCGAAACGGGTATACTAAACGCGTATTTACTTAAAACATCTACAACGTTAAGAAGATATTTCTTTGGAGCGCCATCAGCGCCAACGTTAAAATGGGCAAGATTTGACACATCAACTAAATCTATCGTCCAAATATCGTCAACGGCATTTGCGACAACTTTACTTAGCGGAAATCTTTCTTTTTTAGGTTTATGTAATTCGGCTGCAAGATCATCGTATAATTCTTTTCCAAGACCTAATTTATATTTTATTCCTATCATTGTTTGAACTAACCTTCTATCAAATCGTTCTCGCATATTTGTAGGTTCCATATCGCGTAGTTCATCTAGCATTACTTTATCACAGTCTGATTTTAAGCTCTCTGCACGAACGTTATCAGGACGTTCTATATCACGACAACAAATATCATGACGCATTGCCATTACATCAACTTGGTTATAAGGCTCTTGTCCTGGTAATGGATTATCGTTTTCATCTAACTGTTTGTCCAGTGGATTGTACGGCCCTGTGTATTTATGGCCAGGCAATGTTCATCCTCCTTTTGGTTTCGGTAATTTTCCAATAAAAATTTGTGAATGTCAATACCGCTGCCAATTTCCTCACGGCGATTGCATGATTGACAGTACGTAACAATTTTATCTTGTTCGATACAAAGATTTTTATCACAATCACAATTACATTTCATTTTATTTTTTAATCGTCAACAAAATATTTACCTTCGCCAATTAATCATCTACTAAAATAACCTTGTCACACATTCCAGCTCCGGACAATTTCTTTAAAAACATACATTTTTTCTACCGCAAACAGCACAAATGCTTTTTAACATCATTCTATTATATTTTTCTTCCGTTGTCTCATCCTTATTCTCTGTTTTATTTTTACATTTGAGACAGTAGGTTGACATATTCCTTAGTTCATTGCAATCTCATCATTTGCGTGAGAAGTTTGCTTGTCAAATTGTAAAATAAACTTTAAAAAATCAGGGGATTGGGACATTTGTCGGTTAAACATAATGCACACAGGCGGATGTTCCAACCGGCTGTAGTTGATTAGACGAGTAATTAATTTTTTAAAATTTTTTAAAATATATTTTTCATAAGATCACTCGGAGGAAGTCCGAACGAATCAAAATAATTATTATCGTAGACAGCAACCCAGTGAGTGCCGGATCCATCATCAAAGTTTTGTATGTTTATGATACACGAACTG
>JAECUM010021648.1:45000-62049 GCA_016617855.1 Megalonaias nervosa | reverse complement strand
TGAATCTTGAATATGTTTTTTTTTATTATCATATAAAAAGTAGGCGTTTAGAACGACGTAAATGTAGCCGGTGCTATGTATTATCATCTGTAAATATGAATTAACATAGATGTAATAATCAGATTATGCAGAATTCACCATTAAATCTACCCTCAATAGGTCCACACCAATAGTGGCAAAGGGCCTTAGTTGTCTGTTTTGGCCCTTTGAATATGTGATTCAAGTCATAACCTCTATCCCCATGACGTTTTAGCTGATCAATACGCCATGTGCAACCCTTAGAGTCTTAATATTAAGAATCCACACAAGTGAACAGTCATTTTGGTAGTGTCTACGACGTGTATCATTGCCCAAAGAGCACCAAAAGGACTAAACAGCAATTTACGACTACTGTCCTCGTTTTTGGATACTGTTCTGATCGATAATGCAACCCCCCCCCAAAAAAATTGCATGCCAGCTGCTTCTTCGATCAGTAGATATAATGCACAGAGGCTACGTATTGATTTTCTCTACAACACCATATAATGTGTACTTACAATGAAAAAAAGGACATACTTATTATAAATTAAAGAATTTCTGTAGTGGTTAATATATAAATGGCCAACATCAGACTGATCTCAAAAGATCATGAAGGATTTTATGGAGGTCTCTAACAATCATAGTATTTACCAAACTAATTCAATATCAAATGCGTAACGAATAAACGTATATCACTATTTACTGAATGCATGATATTGATTTATCAAACAGCCTCAAAAGATGTTATATGCATTTTAAGCGACGAAGTAAAATGCAATGATAAATTGATTAACTTGGACCTGATCTAAGAAATGAGAAAAAACTAAATAGCGCAATCCTTTGAAGAAACAAGAAGAAAAATTTCTGTAAGACAGAGCGGGAAAAGTAGAGTCGCAAACATGGATAAATCGCAAACAGCGTACCAAGGTGATAATTTCCGTGCGACCTGTAGCTAAAAAGATGAGGATATCCAAGAACAAATCAATTAGTAAATGTTTAATGGCATTAGTATAGGCAAAGCATTCGAACTCACTAATCTTCGGTGGATGTACGAAAGACAGTATAAGAAGACATCATTGCATGCATCAACAACAATTTTCAGATCATATTAGTGAAAGCAACAAAGCAACAATTGTTAGGGAATTGACCAAGGCTCCATGAAATTTGACGTTACTGATTCAAGTGCGCAGAGTGGCCCATCTCGAATTGGTGTTGTACTTTATCGTGATTGGTCATTCTAGGTCGTTTGGGCTGGCAGTGCAATGGAATTTGCTTTATTTGCGTTTGCAAATGATTTTTGATGTTGCCAATAATAACGAGTTATTTTATCTGTGAAAGACTGTTTTAAAATTTCGAGTTACCATACAGTCATGTAATGGATTCTTTGAACTTCTCTATACGCCAAGCCTTGAAACTAATGCAGTATCTAGTAAAAGGAACGATATATAAATGCGGCGAAAAATCAATGAAGACATGGACACCCCTGCATTGTAGCAGTGTTTCCACCAATTAAACAAACGCTTTCGTACATATATAAATATATTTGGCATTATGACGTTGTAAGTGTAAAGCTATCTGCCTTGTAGAATACAGCCTCCAATAGAATATATCATTGCAAATACTGTAAAACACACTTGCTGATGTTATGCAATGGTTCACGTGCAAGGCGATGTCTTAAATGTGGTGTCAGAGCCAAGTAAAATAGTCAACTTTGAAGGGCCTGCATATATGATTGTGAAGCCTATCATGCGCGCAAAAGTTTAACCGACATCTCAGAAACCTGTGGCTGGACAGACAAATATAAAATTAATAAAACAGAAATGAAAGCGATCTTAACTGGGCTTGAAACGATTACAGTTTCTGATCCTGGTATAATATAAAACTCAAAACAAATCAACGTACTTATTAATTAGGGGCGCCTTTCGCATTATATAAGTATGCCTACCGTGACTCAGCTAAGCCAGATCACACAACAACAGGGAATATAGTTACCAAGGTATATTTGATAGGCTTACATACTTGAAATATTGAGACAGATTATTACATTGAATCCGCCAGCGGCTGCTTTTACACATGTAACAACAACAGCGAAGATTATTAATAAGACAATGGTAAAACAAATAGAACACACTTTTAATAATATCCAAATACCAAGAGGTGCAAGAAAAGATAGCATCGTGTATTAGTTGTATATGAACAAAATCTACGTCCTATTGAAGATGAAAAAAAGGTCCTGCATCTATTATTGCTATTGAAGCGGCAGAATAGGTCGTGCAAAAGCAAAGCAATCAAAATTACTTGAATTCAAATTTCAACTGCTTAGTGATGAATTAGAAAATCACGTGACAATTATCGCAACCTTATACAAACCAGGTAAAGACACTTCACAACTAACACCAATCATCCTGGAATCGTGGCGGTGTTAGAAAGCTTTAGTGACTCTGCAGTTAAGGCAGGCACTTCTTGAGAGCGCATTTAGTTATGCCACTTGACAAGGAGGGATATGAAACTACTCCACCGTGGATTCAGAGCAGTGCTCTCGTAATCCTGTCTTGCAAAAACAACAATGTCATCAAGGATGAAATTGACAAAGGAATTTCAAAGATCATCTACACATTAGAGCCATAAATTAATATAGGATCGGGATGGACTTTCGAAAGATGAACCCAAGTCGTGGACATATATATCTGCACATAAACCATTTCGTGGACCCAGTTACATAGTGATGATGATGATGATGTTTGTCCTTCGGTCTCGAAGACGACCATGACTTCAGATCTGGGCTGGTCTGTGAGTGCGCAGATGGCTGGTGAGGCCAATCTGCACTCTGAAGAATCTAGGGCAATGAGGACAGGGAATTTCCGGGGAATGGATGGACTCAGGGTTGGCGCTGGCTCTGCTCTTCCTCTGCTGACGTTTCTGCTTGGCCTCGTTGATTCGATGCTCTTCAAATGCAACTGCGCCTAAGTTGATCTGGTGCAACCAAAGGCGCGGTCTTCGGCAAGCTGCTCCCAGCTGCCTGGGTCAATGCCACAGGACTTCGTGGAGGCTTTGAGCGTGTCCTTCAAGCTTTCTTTTGGCCTCCTCGGGAACGCTTGCCTTCAGCGAGTTCCCCATAGAACAGTCTCTTTGGGAGGCGCTTATCAGGCATAAGGCAGACATGGCCAGCCCAGCGGAGTTGTGACCTTCTGAGCATGGCATAGACGCTTGTCATCTCTGTTCTCTGGAGGAATTCTGTGCCAGGAGTCTTGTCCTGCCATTTGATGTGGAGCAGTTTTCTGAGGCAGCGCATGTGGAAGGAGTTCAGCTGTTTTGCATGGCGACTGTACACCGTCCATGTCTCACAGGCGGACAAGAGGGAGGGCAGTACTACTGCGCGGTACGCCTTGAACTTGGTTTGCAGGCTGATTCCTCTTCTGTTCCACACAGTATTGTGAAGTCTACCGAAGGATGCACTTGCACTAGCAATCCTGAGAGTGACATTTTCATCGATGGAGACTGTGCGTGACAAGGTGCTGCCAAGGTAGATGAACTTGTCAGCAACAGAGAGATTCTGGCCATCGACGGTAATGCTGGATTCAGTGTAGGGGACTGGGGGTGCAGGATGGTACTTGATTTCGATCTTCTTCGTACTTATTGTGAGTCCGAAGTCTGTGCAGGCTTTGGAGAACCGATCCATACTTTCTTGTATGTCAGAGTAAGTACCAGCATTCAAAGCGCAGTCGTCAGCAAAGAAGAAGTCACGGATGGTGTCTTCCTGGACTTTGGTCTTAGCCTGCAGTCTTCTCAGGTTGAAGATGTTCCCATCAGTCCTGAACCGGATGTCGATGCCAATGTCACCCTCACGGAAAGCGTCGGTCAGCATCGCTGTGAACATCATGCTGAACAGGGACGGGGCAAGAACTCAGCCCTGCTTGACACCGTTTGTCATTGGAAAGGGCAGGGAGAACTCTCCACCCTGCTGTACTCTAGCGAGCACGCCATCGTGGAACTGTCTGACCATGGTGATGAACTTCTCAGGGCATCCGAACTTTGCCATGATCCTCTACAGTCCTTCACGACTCACAGTGACAAAAGCCTTAGTGAGGTCCACAAAAGTGGTGTAGAGGCTGACATTCTGCTCTTGGCATTTCTCCTGGAGTTTTCTGGCTGCGACGATCATGTCCACGGTGCCCCGATCCTGCCTGAAGCCGCACTGACTCTCCTGTAGCAAGCCTTGCTCCAAGTGGACGGTCAGACGATTTAGCAGAATTCTGGCCAGTATCTTCCCTGCGATGGATAATAGGGAGATGCCACGGTGGTTGTCGCATGCTTGCCTGTTCCCCTTTCCTCTTGTAGAGGTGGACAATAGAGGCGTCTTTGAACTCCTGCGTAATCTTCTCCTGGTTCCACACGGACTGGAAGAGGTCAGTAAGCTTTTACTAATGGTAATCAAAACTGCCTGGAAAATAACAACAACACCTGAGCAACTTCAACTTTGGTGCTATCGAAATTTCCCTGCACATTGCCAAAGCCACACTGAACAAATTTGAAAGGCCAGATGTCTCATTTAATGTGTTCACTTACGAGGAAGGCTTTCATCCGCTTGCCATTTCCACACATGGGGATAACGAATGAGTCCAGATAGATTTATTGTTTTGAGTGAAATTAAATAATCGGAACTGAGATCTCAGTACGTATGGATAAAAAATCTTGCTCATTTGTTTAACCAACATATCAAGCACACTCATAAGAACTTTTCTTGCAGACGCTGCATGCATGTAGTTATGACCCAGCAATAGCTCGCCAGCCACAAATTAAACGTTGTTGGTATTAGTGAAAGAAAAGGCGAACAACAATGCCTGAACCTAGTTAATGCATTCACAAATTTACTTCCGTGCAACGAAAGACGAGAGGTCTTTATATCATCTACGCGGATTTTGAAGGTCTGAATGTTTCACTAATAAGCTGTATTTGAATATCGATCAAGCAGTACAATTCCCTGAAAAAGATCCATGTTGGTTCTGTATTTGATATTGGATATTTGCCGTTAACATCAGGATATCGGAACTAACGCTGAAAACCAAAACTGCTCAACTACAAGTTCTATTTTGACAAGATCAAACCGTTTTACTAAGATCTGGTTAAGATTATGTACAGCGATACTGACTCGCTGATGACGCATATCCTTACCGATGATATGACACACGAATATATTTTATAAATAAATTTGATAACAGCTAGTATTCGAAAGAAAATCCATTGTTACCAAAAGTGCTGTTGGTAAGTTCAAAAACGAATGCTGGGGCAAACGAATTAATAAGTATGTGGGACTGCCCCCTAAAATGCACTCCATTTGTTGTTGGTGATTCTAAGGTGTTCTACTGATGATTACTCAGAACGATCTCAAACACAAACTGTACGGGGAATGTCTTCGAGACCTACATTAGCTCGTGTGATACGGTACCAAAAGCGTCGCTTGGGTACTTACTGGTGCACCAAGGTAAGATTTTCAACGTCTGCTTGCCAGCGATTTACACTCCCCGATGAAAACATCAGTTACGTGTTTGGTCATCGTGGTGTTGTGAATCAACCTGCGATTGATACATGCTAGTGCATCAATTCAAATCCTAGTGGCAGTTCTGTATTCTTTGAAACGACTCCCTCAAATGCTCAGCTGGGAGGTTTTGGATAACCAGTTGACGGTCACAAACTGTAATATGTTAGTTTTCTTCAATTATCAATCCCCTCCGAGATAGTAAACAGCATCACGACGTTGTCGACCTCTTAACTCTCCAGGTGAAAACAGATACTGAACAAACTTGCTTCAGAGTGGTTGCAATGGTATTGAATAGGAAATCGTTTTCCAAGTAACATTGACTGTCTATGGTCGAATCATTTAAACTGGTTTTAATCGGGTCGTGCGTGTGACTTCTTTGTTCAATGCTGCTATGACTAATGTTAACCGTTCCTGAGACCGCTAGGGCCTCATTGCAAATTACTACTATTACGGATGAATGGAATAGGGTCCCAATAAAGCGTTCCACAGTAGCTTGGTCACAATGCACATTGACATGTCCAGCACGTACTCGCACACGGTGTTTGATGACTTGTGCAGTATCAGATCAAATAAATTTATTTTCATGGTCTACATATAACATTTTTGGTCATGTGAGCGGTCGGCGTGCATAAATTAGTCTTTCGACGTCAGTAGCTCATCTTCACTGTAATGGTTGTAGACGATGCATGCAATGACTAAAACGTTGCATAATTCTGGAATGCAAATATAAAACCGGAATGTAGTTGGAAGAGAAGAGTTGTTTGGCAGGGAATATATTTTATAGATGTCTTATAATTGCCTATGATCTTACCAAAGTACGATGTGTAATCGTTCTTAATAATTGTCTTTTTATAAGTATACTTCATTACTTGGCACATGCCTATTATTTCATTGTGCTAGCTAACAAAAACCACATTTTGTTTTTAACGTAAATATGTTAACACAAAGAATGATTAACATATACAGTTAAATTCCTTTTAAGTACCTTAATCAGACCCTACTTAGATGTCAAGTGGACGAAAATGGATTGATAACGAAGGAACGGAAATGGTTCAGCCATTACCTGGCAGGATATTGAATTAATGTACGTGAACTGCGCTATTATACCATTGGACATCAGTAACAGGTAATGTGATGATGTGTTGTCGAGCACCAGTTGAATAGCCATTCACGGCACATGGATACATCGTAATAAAGATAAACTAATGCATAATCACAAGCATTATATTCAAATTATCCCGGGGCATCTATCATCTATCGTTTATATTACACGAAGTTAGAGTTTGTTTGCCGTGTATGTTTTCCATTTTAGATCACCAAACATCCAATATCACCATAAATGCAGCCATGCCCATGAGAAGAAAAAAGGAAAGAAAATTCCTGGATGCTTGGGCGGTAAGATGTGATCATATAATGTATAAAACATTTTAAGACATTGTTGACATTGTTGTATTTTTGCTATTCTTGATAACTCTATTAATTTTTCATCTGTCCCCATAGCGCAAATATAGAGTACGTATATCCACTTGACTAGACTTTGCCTAAGTGTAATCTGATTACAATCAGATCTCCACTGTCCCCCCATATATATATATATATATATATATATATATATATATACTCTATATATATATATATATATATATATATATATATATACTCTGCTGATATTTCATCAATGATACAAAGTTGCAAACCAGGTCGCCGTTATAAATTCCTCGGTTACGTGGTACACATACTGTGATGTATTTAATGTTATGTTTTGTCGTTGTTTCTTAAACATACTATAATTTTCTAAAAATCGATTATTATTAGTTAAATATGAAAATGTCCAAAGCCCCCCCCCCCTCTCTCTCTCTCTCTCTCTCTCTCTCTCTCTCTCTCTCTCTCTCTCTCTCTCTCTCTCTCTCTCTCTCTCTCTCTCTCTCTCTCTCTCTCTCTCTCTCTCTCTCTCTCTCTCTCTCTCTCTCTCTCTCTCTCTCTCTCTCTCAGGACCATCGTAGCAAGACACAGGCTTGTATCTATGAAATGACGAACTTAGGGGATTTTCATTTGTATCATCTCACGATATCTCTGGACATAAGAATGATGGTAAAAGTTAAGTCAAACCGACCAAAGTATGTGTGTGTGTGTGTGTGTGTGTGTGTGTGTGTGTGTGTGTGTGTGTGTGTGTGAGAGAGAGAGAGAGAGAGAGAGAGAGAGAGAGAGAGTTTCAAAGTCAAAGCGACCAGTGAAAGAGAAAGAGAGAGAGAGGGAGAGAGAGAGAGTTTATTGTTGGTGGTACTAGAGCAGAATAATGACTTTGATCAGCTGTAAATATATTAAAATATTTTAATTACCTCTTTTCGGTTCGTCATTTCTCTTAGTTTATATTCCACATTAATTTCCAAGCGCCGGTACGTGAATGTGAGAGGCATAGCTAACTGTGTGTTTTTGTATTGCGCTACTTGTATCATTAAAACCATATTTCATGTTTACATCATAAGTATGTATTATATTCATTTAATCCATGTGAAGAAAAATAGAAACTAGAAACGAAAACAATTAAAAATCAATATGCAAGGTAATTGTGAATAGCCACAAAAGGCATGGAACTACACTTTGTAGCGGACACACTCGGGATGTGAGGAGTTCATTCACACGGTCAATACACAGCTGTCTGTCGTAAATCTGAACTCCGCTCAAAGGGCAAATATATGTATTTGTATGTGATATAAATAAAATATATGTACAATATGTACGCTGTATCAATAACATACCACTCGTTGTATAATTTTTTCAATAAAAGGAAACTCAGCAAGCTTCGTTTCTTTTTAATGAAAACTTTATACCTCTCGTGGTAAATCATTGATACAGCGTACATACTATATATATATATATATATATATATATATATATATATATATATATATATATATATATATATATATATATATTCCAGCGAAGGTGCCTATTATGTATTTTTCAGCACAGTTTATCTGCAGACGGATAATATGTAATATCACCGTTTTGCTTCAATCTTAAACTGTCTCACATATTTATATTGTGACCCTTACTGTGTTTGTTTTTTTTATCTTTAGTTTGGTTTTTGTTCTTTCGTTGCTTGTTCCTTACAAATATGTAATATGAGAATAATATGAGAATTAAAACATCACATTATAAAGGCACTATGTAGATATTAAGGATATATTAAGTAAAACAGCTTTTGTATTTTGCCATCTTATTGCAATGAATACCCCACAACCTAATTCTGAGGTGTGGCATCGACGGATTATTTATTTTCTTTTGCGGCAAAAGCAGATTTGTTTAGCGCATCGTCAACACACCATCGCTTAAACATAGCTGACTATATCAGTGTTATCTCAAACATGGTTAATCCAAACTTTCCAGTCATTCCTGCTCATCTATTTATTAATTATATATATCGCAAATAATAATTTTTAAAACAAAATATATTCGTGAGTTATTTTCAGCAGCGCTGATAATGAACAGTGAATGCCAAAGAAAGCGGATAGCATGTATGTGTCGTACGTACCAGTATAATTATTATCGTACCTTATACCGTATTGGTAGCTGAATATATTTCGAAATGTGACACATGTTAACCACTACAGTGTTACTTGCACAAGTTCTCGCAGTATTGATGATGCATTATTGTTATGTATGAGATGCGGTTTCTCTTTCTTATATTCTTCTTCTTATCAAAAGATTGAGGTTTAAAAATATTTTCTTTTCAGAAGTATGAAAATGATGCTCTCCTCGAAAAGATCAAAAAGCTTAATGACGAAATCGCCAGGCTGAAGGCAGAGCTGGAGAGAGACATGGGATAAATTAAACTTATGGGGCGAAGGAACGACGAAAAAGACAAAATACTTCGGAAAATAGTACAAGACAATATAGATGAATACAAGGAAAAAGTAAACAATTTGCATCGATTCTAGACGAAATGAACTAATAATCAGTAATAATTTTCGGACAATGCCCATATTTTAAGATCTTAAAGTAATTGAGAACGACTGTGCATTTGCCCATTATCAGTATGCATTGATACTATTGCGTTTAAAATAACATATTTTAAACTCATGCATAAAAAGTTAAAAGCAACAGAGCTTAAGATCATTAATATGTGGATGTTTGTGTAATGGTTTTCTCGATGTGTGAGATGTTGGAAATGTGCTCAAGAGCTTGAAGTTATCCTGCATAAAGAATCAAGTAAATGTGAACTGGATCTCACTTATTGTCAGTGATACGAGGAAAGAAAGCTCCAGCACATAGGAAATCTTTACTTGGCTTGAATGCTCTGAGATTCAAAAGTAGGATCAAGATATGCCTCACCTTTAATTGCTGTACGTTCCATGAATTTGATTTCGTTACCAAGATTATTAACTAATATAATGGAATTGAAACGACGAAACTATACAATATAATAATCATTTTAGTGTACGAAAGGTATGTCATACGATGTCATTAGATAATGAACGGGTCCCTTGTCTTTCCGATGGTTCTTGGGTAATCCATTGTTGTTAATCTTAATTAAGTTGTGGTAACTGTAATGCATTTAAATTTGCTTGTTTGCAGTGTAGTATTTATGTTGGAAGTGATGGTTTGATTTATTTCTGTGACTATGTAAATAAAAAATACTTTATGCACAGGCCGTGTAGTAGTATACATCGCGCGCGCGTGCGTGCGTGCGTGCGTGCGTGCGTGTGTGTGTGTGTGTGTGTGTGTGTGTGTATGTGTGTGTGTTCGTTATATGTGTGTGTGCTATTAACACATATGAACCAAAAGGTCCCAAGGACACATTTCCTCAAAAACTAACAGACAATCAAAACATATGATGCACTAACCGCTTACACATTACGACGCATTTGACTTTGTTTTAGAAGTCTTGTATAATGCGACATCTCTGCATTAGAAAAGTCTTCAGCAACAACCAATGAGTAATTGTGTCGATCATGCTGTGAGCTGAACATGCACAGTAATTACTTTCAGTTCACTTTGCTGTTTGTTTCATGTTCTCATTCCTTTTCTCTTTCCTGCTGTATTTCCTTGTTACGCACGCTTGAGAACTCGTGCACATATACATGACCATGACTATAACGGAATATGACCGATGTATCCAATTAAGAAATGCTCCAGCTCAGGATGGATATAGAATGTTCAACCTCTGAATAACTGTCACTTCCGTAATATTCTCTCAGTGTTGTCATTGATCTCATACAGACGTTTTACACCCGTTCCTATGTACACGGCCAGTTCTTTCCCGTGCAACGACAGCTCCTGAAATTAATATCGATATGAAAATCCAAAGATATGTATGAACGGATTCAATTAAATTTGAAGTAGTCAATATTTATGACATTCAACAGTTTAAACTATCACATTGGAGAGAACAGCAAATTATATATTTTTGAAATAATATGTTGTATCGTAAGGATCATTTTAGGAGGGTCGAGATGGTTAGTTAAAAGTTTTATTAGGTCGGATATTGTAAAATGGAAAACATACACTTAATATAAAGTACAAAACATCCTTCTTCTATTACTTTAAAATAGTAGTTGGAGATGTGAAATATTAAACAATTTACATAGGTGGCTTTATAAATATTTGGTCAGGAGGCGCTGGAGGAAGAGGTGTTCTTATTTGGACGTTTATATATCAGTTCGAGAAACATATGATACAGAAGGAAAGAAAACCTTACATTAGTTGTCCAAAATGCCATATGGTCGAGCATGGATAGTAAACGATAGTACTTAATTAATCCACCTTGGTGACGAAACGTCGTGAACACAAAAGAGATCAGCTTGTTGGTGTCCAAGTCTTGCACGACTTACCCAGACTGGACCTCTACCTTCCTTGCACGGAAAACATGTAGCGTTACTTGTGTACCATCTCATATTGCCTCTGTACTTATGAGGGTATAACGTTAGCCAGTGCCGAGAAAATTTCATTAGCTTTATTTAGTATTCAATCAGTCAAAATAGATTATCAAAGTACCTACAGAATTTGTTATTACCGCGACTGAGATGCACTACAGGTTCTTTAAAGTGGGCAGTTACGGAAATAGTTGTATTATTAGCAATACATTTGCATACGTTCACCATAACCTCAACACCAATTCGGCAATAATCAATACTACTACTACTACTACTACTAATAATAATAATAATAATAATAATAATAATAACGATAATGGCTTTCTGTGAAATGATGTACAAGGAACAGCACACCAGCGACGAGAAACAACTTATTATTTGATACGATGCCTAAAATGTTAATATTGAACCAACGTGAACCAGATCTTGTATAATGGGTCTCTGTGTACGACTTCTGGCCTAAATAATGACCCAAATCTTTTTAATCAGTCTGAAGAATGAGACCCCGTTTACTTCGTAACATTCTCATTGTCAGTTTCCCTGCTTACTTTAGTGCACATTGCTACAGAATTATTCACTAAGATGGCTTCAAGATAATATAACAGGATTCAAGAAAGACGTTAATATGGGCCTATCTAATATATATATTTTCATTATAACACAGATAAGAGGATCGAACATGTGTTTGTTAATTGTCTAACACCAGTGGAATTTAACTACCAAGGGAATAAAAAATCTGCTTAAGTCTAGAACGAGAACGTTTTTAAACATGCACGTACCACAGATTTTTTTCCTTAATCATCTACTGATCAAAACGACATTATAATTTCACACTTCTGTGGCTTCTCATGTTTCACATTTGTGTGAGCCATCAGTACTTTACGCCAAGTAAGTATAAGACAAAACTAAAACGCCTAATGGACATAATTATCTCTTCTCAAATTTGTACGTGCGTATGCATAAACTATTTTAAGTTTGTAATGCTTATAATTGGTAAACAAGATCATTTCTGATGTCTGAGTTCAAGGCTTTGTGGAATGTTTCATGGAAGTGATTAGTTTTAATTAACATCATATTGTGACATTTTACAAATGCAATAACAATAAATGGGTTAAGAAAGATCACGGTGAAGTTTTTATAGAGGAAAAAGATGTACCAAAAAGATGCACCAGCATACAAAAGTCAAATAAAACAAATTAATGGCAAGTGATTAGGGCCTAATGTCATTAAAGATTTATGGGATTAATTGTTAGAAGCGTTGAAACGACAATGCCTAGTTAATATTAACAATCGTTTGAGACTTTGCATCATTCCCAATAGCTTGAATTCTTCTGTCTGGCTCAATGTTAATACACTGAAAGAATAAGCACCTTCTAACATTATGGGAAGAATGAACACGTCAATCAAGTCAATGACGAGTTCAATATTTAATCTATCCTGTCGCGAGCAACATCTCATGAAACTAGTTCAACCAAGGATAAGTGCTTGCGAATTGTTACCGGAATGCATAATCCAAAGGCATGTGTTGTTTCAGTAAAAACTGCCATATTTGTGACAAGCTTATGGACTTGGAACATCAATGCCAGAATCAAAAATATGAAAACGAACTCGAGGAAATCTTAAAGGAAGATCAGAACAACATCTGAAAGAAAGGTGTAGATTTCTTCTTTTTTGGACTTTATATGTTGAAAGGAGACTGCTATTCATATCCCTAATGTCTTGCATTCCTTGTCTTGGTTGTGAAAAGTGTATACAGGAACCTTAGTTTGGTCACTGTCCCAATTGTAGCAACACGCCAGTGAAGATCGATGAATGGGTGTATAATACTAGGTTTTGTCAGTTTTCGCGTTTAAGAAAACCATTTTAAGATGAATGGCAAACATCAATGAAAATTATATCAAAATCCGATAAGACAAAATTGAGATATATATTTATTGAAGTATTAATGAGAAGTAACATTGACCCAGTTGACTGTTTTGCAGGTGTTTTAATCATCGTAAATATGATTTTGCAAATATGTGTTACATTTAATAGGTTATTTTAGCTCACATTATTGTTAATTTTGTTCAGTTTTCAAGATAAACCCGGACTCGATTCTGAAACACAATATGAAATGTACGTTTATAATCTCTTTGTTCATATCCATCGCATAAACTTTACAATTCCTAATATAAAATAATATTAAATTATGTTGTATTTATCATTGTATACAATTTTCAACAATCTTTTTCTGTTGGAACAAGTTTAGGAACCAATATTCTAACTTAAACAATTATTCCGTTCTAAAACTATGACAAGTAGAGAAAGAGTATGTATAGACTATTGTTTGAACAGTCTCGGTTATTACTGACCAACTGATTACTTCATGCTTAGCTTAATCTTACAATGATCAGATCGGGTACTTTACCCACCGCTATGCATCACAAATAATGTTCAATGTAGTCAAATTATATAAAATCAACGGAAATGCCAACCACTTGGTAACGTATGACATGATTTTCTTAAAATTAAATTATGGAGGAGAGGCAGCACCTTCAATTATGTAAGACAATTTGGAACAGATATTATCGTTTATATCTCCCTCCAGGAGGATAAATGTTATTATCAAAGTTTTTTATTTTTCATTTGTTTTGTATACCCATTATAACATTATTGATTATATACTTAATTGTACGACTTTAGTTATCTGCATACATCACTAATATGTAAATCAGCCTCTTTATGCCATAAACAGTCATATAAAAGCAACCATTATGCTTCAACGGAGGTAAAACCAGCAAAGGATTAAGAACGAATTATACATTAGATTCAAAATGCCAGCAACGGAGGATAAAAATGTAAATATTACTGTATGTTACAACCTCTGTTGTAAGATGCCCTTCGTCATTGGTCTCGCCTCCCTCATTGGCCTTTTAAAATACTTGGCATGCAAAGTGTGTTTCATAACAATTATTCAAGAAAAGGTCTTGAACATCTATGGAATTTCAACACTTAATAAGAATTACACGCAAAATGACTTTAATCTTCCTGTAATCATTTTATGCAAGGCAATTGATTATAAGTTTGACAACGTCATAAAGTCTACTTCTGTCTGAATATTTGATTATCACATGTGGTGGTAAATCATCTGGGTTTGAATCTCCGTAAAGTATGAATTGAAAGCGTATATATATATATATATATATATATATATATATATATATATATATATATATATATATATATATATATATATGTGTGTGTGTGTGTGTGTGTGTGTGTGTGTGTGTGTGTGTGTGTGGTTTTAGGAGTATAACATTTAATTAATATCATTTGCAGTTATTCAGTTGTTAGCTAATTTTCGTTTAATTCATACAGACAGATACTTTGTCATGCGCTGCTACGAATAATGCAATAATCTTTATGCGCATATAATGGTCATCTCGATCTAGATAGAAAGGCATATCGCACTGGTACGTAAAATGGTCATCTCGTTCTAGATAGAAAGGCACATCGTATTGGTGCGTAAAATGGTCAACTCAATCTAGATAGAAAGGCACATCGTATTGGTACGTAAAATGGTCATCTCGATCTAGATAGAAAGGCACATCGTATTGGTACGTAAAATGGTCAACTCGATCTAGATAGAAAGGCACTTCTTATTGGTGCGTAAAATGTGTTATATGGTAGCATAACGTCATTTCTTGGCATGTACGTATTCAATGACTTTTGTTCCGATTTACTACACTTGACGTTAGAGAAATATTGGAGGCTAGATGAGACATGCACATTACTATGCTGTCCATATATATATATATATATATATATATATATATATATATATATATATATATATATATGCTTACTTACTTGGGTTCATAGACTGTCATTTCAGTTAGGTTTTGTTATGAATGGAAAACTGGATAACAAACAACTTAACATTGAAAGCTTCTATGCACACAGTTGTATCGCTCATGTATAAGAAGAGAACAATATTTGATCATTTCATTATTGGTCGATGATGTATGAATGCATGTTCTTGGTGAAATATTTAGCATTATGGATCTATCTTACGAACAGTGACTATAACAGGCAGTGATTCGTATGCTGCCAGAACAAGAAAACTAAAGAAAATATTTGCTCATTTTCTTTTCATGAATTATGTGTTCGCTGTATTATCTAAGAACTAGTATTGAATTCTTTCTTAATGAAAAAAATATTCTTGCACATATATGTTTTCACTTAATGAACTTTTCTAACACGACATTTGTTGTTGTGTTTCTAACTCTGGATGGGTTTACGTGCATGCATGTACACTGCGACAGTTGATTCGTAACGCGCACATTGTACAAACCTCGCTCATATTAAGGTGTATGGTAGGATGCCTGTGGGAAAGAGGGAGTAAGGGGACTGGGCAATTTATATAAACATCCGTCAATAGTTGATGCAAAACAGGAATATTGTAATACCAGTAAATGTTTCCTACACCATGAGCAGGCACACCAACTTGCACACCATGTGTGTGTTTTATTAGAGTCACATTTTCAAGCAAACAGATTATGTGTTGAATAGAAATAATTACTGCAATATTTGATTCATTCTTGTAATTACATAGAATCGAAAGATATATTACATTACATAGAAAGTCAGCAATTCGATTGTATATTTTATGATACCTTTTGTATAATTTTGAGTACACGTTCTGCTAGTAAACATCACACTTTTGGGAAATGTAATGCAAATCGTTTCCAGAAAACATCCATATATTCAAGCATAGAAAAACTGATCTTCTTTTCGCGAGAGTTTTCAACATAAAGATGAATCCCATTTCGATGGCGAAAAGTTTAATTCCCCGTTTCTTATGTTGCACAACAATGTGTGTGGGTGTGTATGTTATGTTTGCGTGTTTGATTACACAATTGGCATGCCGCAAATAATCTGTTATCTTCTGGGGCGGGGGGGGGGGATTTGGAAAAGGAATCAGGCACATAATAATGGCTTTCGAGATATCATTGAATCATATAGACTCAGCGATACGTGCATCTACAGATTATAATAATAGACCTCCTAAGATGGAATAAATCGTCTAAACCAGTATTCCAATCAATTTCGCTTAACAAATGAAAGATCTGTCAAACGTGTAATAGACGTTGTGGTTCCTAATACACGTACACATATAGACCTTCTACAAGATAAAACATGAACGTGAACTATGCTAACATTCATTGAAGGGTGAAAAAAACATACGGAAAAAATATTAAATATCTAACGTAAATATAGTGTCTAAGTGTGCAATATGAAGGTGTTCCGTATCGTAGAATACTTCACGAATCCGATAATGCAAAGTTACTGCTCTTGTATTTAGTTTGGAAAGCAACTTTCGTGTAGTGTATTTTTTAATATAATTAAGCATTAAATATAATAAGAAAATGAGCATATAATAATAAGAATATTTCATGGGAAAATATGAACCAGTTTTTCGGATGGATACTGTACTCCTAGGTCGTGCAGTATCCATTCGAAAAAAAAAAATCATTCAGATTTATCCGTACAAAATGCAGTAACCTATAATTAAATAACAAAAGAATCCAAGATTTCCTAATAGGTTCATCATAAAACAATTTCCGGATTTCCTTC
>JAECUM010021648.1:0-42500 GCA_016617855.1 Megalonaias nervosa | reverse complement strand
GTTGGGGTGGGTGTTATGGGTTTGGTTATCGCTATCTTGAGGTGATCGCGGACGGTGTAATTTGCCCGGGACGAGTAAATATCAATAGAAATGGAGAAATTTACAGGTGGAATAGATAAAGAGCTGAGCAGGTATGTAGAACAGAATAACACGAGCCCTCGTTACAAATAAAGACAAAATTTAATCAAAATTTCTTTCAATAAAGTTCATTAACAAAAGAAATAATACATTACGATTGAAAGATACACTTCTTTCTTTTTTGAATTAACTTCTTCAACGTATTTTCAATTACATAGAAATGATGATACCAATAGCCGATCTGTTAAGCGACAGAATTTAAATCATCATTAGATCGAGTGAAATATATCGAAAACATTGCCTTGTACAGTTTCATAACCTGATGGTCTTGATTCAGTCCAGTTTCCACAGCGACTATCCCTTTTGACTTCCTTGTGCCGGTAAGTCTGGGTCTTCTTCACTTTGACTTCCTTTTCCAAATTCACAGGTTGTCTCGCCTCTTTCGCCCTGTCCAACGTTGTGTCCACTTTGAGTTTGTAATACGTAGTACGTAGAACGTAGAGCTATCTCGCCCTTCCAAAATAACAAAAGTAAGCAACCTAAATCTTCCGTCACATTAGACTGGGGAATAGATCAATACCTCCCCCTCTCGTTAGGTCAGATAAATTCTATCCTAATTTCAAACAGATTCCACAGCTATCTAGTCTAACTGGCCATGACAGACCGTAACAACCTAGTTTCACAACATTAATGGTCAACTAAATGGCTACTTCAACATCCCACCGAGACATTAGTTCCAGACCAGTCTCAATTACACAAATGAATGAAATCCCTTGCAGTACTGTATTTATACAACAATCAAGAGGTTATCATACGTGAACTCATATATAGGTCGGAGAATTCTCACGGATTCTCGCATCTCAGCTAAAATAAGGCATGAAATTCTAGATACATAATTTCATATAATGAACGAGACTATACGTTCCAACAAGTCGTCAATGTTTATATAAAGTAATATATCATTGTACGGACTCAGATAAACGAAGTCAACACAGGTATACATACCAAGAAATTAAATCTACGAACTTAAACAAATAAATCCATGGAAATACAAGGAAATAAATCAAACAAATCATCATAGTAGTATCAATGAATTACAATGAATTGTTGCAAGTACCTTGTTTTCCAAAGCTCTCACTTCCAGAACGTGTCTGTCAATTGTTCCAGACAATTGCTTCCCTTGGATGCTTTAACGAGTGAAGTCACTTCTTAACCCACTCGGAGTCTATTTTCTTCTTACATTCGTTTCTCTTCAGAGACAAAGCGTAGACTGATTTCAGTTTTGCTATTTTGCACATTTAATCTGAGAGTTTTTCATGTGAAACCACGCCCCCTTCACAGCGTGACCAATCTGGATGAAATATAGTTCCCCGCCCGAACTTGCTGAAACAATGCAGTTCGTCTGACAAACCTTAATTACCCAACTGATTCCTAGTAACTTTCAGAAATGACAGTTTTCCATACCGATCAGAATTTGACCCCTTTCCTGGTCAGTTTAAACAAACGTAGACTTAATCAAAAATCGGTAAACTCATGACAGAGACTGTACCAATCCGTGCATTATGGCAATTTAAACGCGCACAGAACTCCATAAATCTAATTAATCGTACACGTGTCCAACTAAATGTGTTCTACAGAGATCGACAGAAAAATTTGCTCCAATATAATATATATATAGTATATATATATATATATATATATATATATATATATATATATATACAGAGAGAGAGAGAGAGAGAGAGAGAGAGAGAGAGAGAGATTGATTAATTGATTGATTGTGTGGAAGTATGGTAAGTTGATGGTAAAGATACATATGTACATGCTTGTATTGTCTCTATGCAGGCTGCGAACACCTCACCAAGTGGAGTACGCATTGATGCCTTCCTGTTGGACAGCATGATACCTTATCTGACCCAAGGTACAGTTTATTTATCTTAATAACAGATGAGGGCTTAACGTCGCAATATTACTTGCAGAGACGGATCATTCAAAAGAGATTTGCAATACGTTATTCTTGTTGGTGGGATGATGGATAAATTTGAAACATTGAGGAACATTGCTCTTCCATCATGGACAACTGCAGCGTCTGATATATATGATGAAGGGAAGATGCGAACAAAAGGTATTAGTGATGAAGATACACGTGCAATAGAAGCAAATGGAGATGATAACATTGGTTTTGAATGCAACGAATATTCCCCACTTCATCTAGAAGCACAGCGTGAATCAGATGGAACATTAGCGTTGCATGACGAAGAAAGTCTACGCAAATTCTACGAATATTCATTGGGTCTTCTGTCTCTCGACAAAACGAAATTGAATAAATTTCTGATTGATCTTGATGACAAGAACCGATTATTTCTTGATGACGTCAGAACGAGTGAGGTCGTCTCTGCAACAGAGGATCTGATTGCATCGATACTCAGTATGATCGGAGAAATAGATCCGCGTTTTCAGTCCACGTGTATTAAGAGTGGAAGCTTTTACGATGGTGTGAAAATAGGCCAAGCAGACGAATTTGATTTTGTGGCTAAAATTGAACCACTTTCTAAGCGTAATATCTTAGAGGCAAGAGTAAGCAAGAGAAAGAAAGGTTTTGTTTATGTTGTGGTTAAAGATAAAGATATAATGAAGAACTTCAGTGAATTTATCGTTAAACCTGACAATGATGATTGTCTTCGAGAAGATGACAATGTCCTTGATGTCCATGAATTTCAGAGTTATTTCCGTGAGTTGGTCGGCGCAGCGCTGAAGAGAATCCATATCCCAGAGAACTTTATTAACTCCGATAATGTCAAAGGTAAGGGGGATCCGTCAAACTCATGGGAACCATTCGAACATGGACCTTATGCTACTTTGCGTGTCGCTTACGTCTGCAAAAGTTCATTGGAGGTGGTTGACCTTGATATAGATATTGCCCCGAGTATTGCCTATCCTGACGAAAACTTCAGACCCCCAGTTTTGCAGATAATGAAAGATAGAGTCGATGACAACATGTTTCTTGACCGACTTCAGTGTATTAGCGAGAGAGAGGACATTCTGCTAGTCCCATTTAAATTTGACTATATCCAATATAACAAGAAAGCATGGGACTACTTCTATAGCGATACCTGGAGGGTGTCTTTTTCTTCCTTGGAAAAAGCAATTTTTGGAATGTATGATATATGCAGCACAGAAAAAAGGCTTTTCAGGTGTCTGAAAGTTCTAAAGGAAATGTACCTTCAAAATTCACCAGACACGGAAGTAAAGTCGGGATCAATTGCCCTGAAGTTAAAAGAACCTCCAAGTGCATTTGTAACCTGCTGTTCTGTGGAGACCGTCCGTATGTCTGATTCTGACAAAGAGGAGGCTACAGATAATTGTTTAGCATGGGACACAACTAGCAATGATAGTGATGCCAGCAACGACGACGAGGACGATGAAGGGCTGACTTCATCTGTAACAATAGCGCATATAGATAGTGGCGGTTCGACGAGAGGGTTTGACTTTGCCGAGAAAATGGTAGAGGAAGAAAAGTCAGCCAGGAAATCGTTAATAAAGTCATCAAGAATGTCTGAAGAAATCGGTGGCAGTTTGCACGCAATATTCAAGTTACCAAAATCAGAGTGCAAAGGACAGAAGGCTACTGGAAATATTTCGTGGCAGGACCTCAAATCTAGCACTATCAAACTACACACGAAAACAGTAAGTACAGACGATGGCCATCTAACAAATGACTCAGGCTCTCTCATAGAAATTATCTATCAAAGACAACCTGGCTTTGATGTGAATTACCCACCTAATGAGCAACACTGTAATCAGGAAGACACAATTTATTTAAGACAACGAGTGGTGAACACGAATGAAACAAAGAAAATAGTAGAGCAGCCATCGGTTCGCTTGAGCGAGAGAACAGAAGATGACAGTAGTTTTGAAAAGATGCTGAATTACCGTTATTCTAAACCACTTATTAAAACCTACATCATCAAGATGCTATTGTTTGCTATGAAGGCTGCTTACCCAGATGACAAGGAGTGGAAAGAAGATAAGCTGTCTACCCTTGTTTTACTGGCCATGCAAATGCTGTATTACGCATTCTGTTCAAAGGAGAAAGGATTTCTAAATTTCTGGTTCCAAGAATTTATTGAAAACCGTACACGCGATTCAACAAGCCTTGAGATTCTTAACACCCTTGAAGAAGTGGTGAATGTATTCAGAAATGTTTGAGGTTTGGTTATTTGAAGTAATACTATAGGATGGCCTTACAGAAATCTGATTTAGATTGCATACAAAAATTAGAAAAAGGACTACTCTCAAATATTTGTAGTAGGATAAATTTCAACGATGCAAACCATGTATTCGTTATTATATAGTGGCTAACATCTAAGTATTAAAATATTACAATCAAGATATAAAATGATGAAGGGTGACATAATCTAAGGAATTGTTTCAAGGATGAGTTAAAGAAAGATGGCGGATATTTGTGTGACTTGCATTAATATAACTCACAATCCTGTCTTAAATAAGTTGACAAGAGGGAATAACTGAGTACTTAGTGTTAATTTGTATTGTATTCATGCTTTTAGAAACCATCATATATTTATATGCCTTGGAAAATATGTAGCGCAGTGAGGTTTAGCCTACGAATTTACTGTAAATCTTATATATTTGTCCTGGAATTCAGCCCTTTGTCTGGTATCAGCATTTATCATGCCAATGAAGCTCAAACATGGAAAAGCACGAATAATTGTTAAATATTCCGTCGTAATTTTAAAGAGATGTTAAAATCTAGAAAAGGAAGTCTAAGGTGACCCTATCAAATTATTTGAGAGTGAGTTTCTTAATCAATAAAGACGTGTCTTAGTTTCTTATGTAATTCACCTTCAAAAATGTCAAAATTCACAATTAAATCTTGCAAGCAAGAAACTAATTAAAGAAATGTAAATGAGAAAAATAAATTCAGTTGGAATTCTGAAAGTTGGCCTTTGACATGTCTCAGAAATTAAATTTAGTCATACATTGTTTCTTCAGTGTCATTTAAAACCCACAAAACAATTTTCCTTCCTTTGATCATTTACTTTTTACTCCAATTTCCTACCTTTTTATTTGTATCAATTTAATTCATTATCTTATATTGCGTTACGTGTCCTTTCGTTCGAAATAACATATTATTCTAACTAATTTCTTTATTGATATTATTAAAACATAACGCTCACATTGAATTCCTGCTGTGATGTTTGCCATCATTTCAAGTTTATCTGCTTCACATGTCAAATCGTCTAACAACCTATAAAAATCTGCGACTGCAACGGTTACAAAATTTGGGTTTGCATTAGTTGTATCTTGTTAGAAGGGTCAGTTTGGTAAGACCGTAATAGTAGTTACGCGTTGTTTCATGTGTACACTTTAAGCTGAAATTTGGGGAGCAATTCAGGCTTGTATTTATGTTTGTACAAGGGATAGTCATGTTTAAGTGAGCCCATAGATAGGGCTATAGCAGAGTAGGTAAATCTGCGTGGAGCTATTTTGAGTATGGCAGTAAGACTAGAGTGGGTAGAGAACTGAATTGACACCGTACAGAGTAGACCGGGATAACGATAAATAGACAGTTTTTCTGGGAATTTAGTTGACTGGATAGGACGAGTGAGGTTAGGACGGGGCGCAGTTAGCTCAGTTAGTGGAGAGCAGTCTTAGAGGACGCAAAGAGAGAGAAGCAGCAGAACGTGAAAGGGAGCAGAAGAGAGGGTGAACAGACTCTAATTGGAATACCCTGGAATTAAAAAATAAAGATTCCTACGTAAACAACAAAATCTCTAGTTGGAATATCCTAGAATTATAAAAATAAAACTTTCTACGAAAACAACAAAAACTCTAATTATATATCCTGTAATTATAAAAATAAAGTTTCCTACAAAAACAACAAAAAGATGAAAAATTAGTGTTAATAAACCCCAACCAACTCTTCTAGCCAACCCGATAGTTTTCCTGATTTTGCTAGCAAATCTTTGCTACCAACGGCGATAAGATTATTTTCCAATTTTTTTTGTGTTCCTCGTACCGTATCATTTACGCGTCGGGTACTCATCTTGAGAATCGTTCACCTTCCCTGCTGCTAGTGTGGGTTTGTTTAATTAAATCATTATTGATATTATAATGGAATCTCATACAGCTAAACTAGCTCGACAGCGACTAGAAGCAATTAAGAAATATCTCCCCTTGAGAGATTCTATCAAGCAACAACTACAAGCACGTCAATAGTCTCAGACGGCATTTGCAGAATCCGCAGAACCGTTATTTAAACATGTTACACCGACTACTAAAAGTCTTCTTCCCGCGCTGGAGAAAACCGCTGCAGCAACTGGAAAAATAGCGGAACGAACTAAAAAAAAAAAAAAAAGAAGCTTTTTAGAGAAATTCCAGCTGGAATAGCTGCGGCTCAGCCACTGCCAATACAAGAAGAAATACAAGTCCTTGAGAGCGTCGATGATGTAGGGGATCTTGTTACACCAAAATCAAAACCCCAAAAGCAACCAACACAATTTACTAGCAAAGGTATTAGGCTGATCCAAGAAAATGCCTTATCGGTGGGAGCAGCGGGGTATCAGCGTCTTGTTCAATTACTAGAACCAGGTACCGTGGATATTTCAGAATCAAAATGGGTTCCTACTGTATTTCGAAAATTTCGTGGTATATCTAAAATCATTGGTAAACAAAAATGATTTTAATGATTTTATGAGACGCGTCGAAGAAATTAAAGAAGCGCCATTGCCGGGAGATATATCAGTATCAGAAAAATCTCTATTTGGTCCACCTCGTATTGAGGAAGAAGAAGAACTACAACAGTAACAAATACAACAAACACAACAAACACGACGACGACGACGAGGGCAACCACCACCTGACCCTGGTTACATTGGAAGTGGTTTTGGTACGGGTACCAGAGGAGGTGGTCTTATTACTCCATGTCCCGATAACGTCCTTGCCAACGTTGACAGATTAGAAATCCTCATTGGCGGAAAACGAACCTGTAATAATTCCCCAGAAATCATTAATGAAGCAGCTGCTATTTGTCAGAGATTATTTCCAGGTGGTATCATGGATATTAATATTTATCGATCCCTTATTGATGAAATCGCCGATGATTACCGCAGTGATTGATTATGTATACAATTAGATCAGTGACAAGAAAATAAGATGAACATACATAATGCTCATCTTGGACCGACCATGGTCAGGGTGATAAATTCGCGATTACCTACATATAGCGCGTATTACAGAGATGGACTTGGTGATATTATTAAACGTTTATTTGAAAGGGTGGCTCCGAAAGCAATACCCGTTGTAAAACATCTAGGTATGAAAGCTATTAATGTTGTGATAAAGTTATCGGTACTGTTGGTGATGTTGCCGGTAAAGCATTCTCATCAATCAAGAATAGACTAGCACGATTTGTACGTCGAAAATCTCAGCCAGTAAAATTACCCAGCACAGAAGTTATGCCTGCAAATGTTAGTAAAATCATAAATCAAGCCGCGAATCAAAAACTAATAGCAGAGTTGGCTATACCTGCAAATGTTAGTAAAATAATAAATCAGGCTGTGAATCAAGAACTAGCAGTGGCTAGTGTACTCCTATCAGGAAAAAACAGAGATACAAATATAGCTGCTTGTCTGATAGCTGGAAGTGGTCCACGTGTTAGACGATAGCAAATATAATAAAATGTTCAAGCGTGTATCTGATTCCGCACTCGACATGGACGCACCAGTTCTCAAAGATGAATCGGTAAGTGATTATCAGTTTTATTCTTATGACGCACGTGTACCTGACGAACGTGGAAGAATCGAATTACAAGTTCAGGATACAAGCAGATATTTCCTACCCGCTGAGGCACTTATTGAGATCGAAGGCAGACTTTTGAAATTAGATAATACCGGTTACGGAATAGGTGATCGAGTTGGTTTTGTTAATAATGGCATCATGGCGTTATTAAAAAGTGCCTCATATATGATTGATGGTCGGTAAATTGAGGTTTGTCATAACGACATCGACGTTGCCACAACGATACTTGGCCTTGCAAGATACAGCGATGATTATTCGAGATCAGCTGGTCCATCAATGATGTTTGTTAAGGATAGAACTTATCAACCAGGGCACAGAAACGTAACACCAAATGCAGCTGGAACTGAAATTGCATCGATGAATGAAAATTTCAACCTAGGATTCGCAACACGTCGATCGATGTTGAACGACGATGAATGATTTTCATGTGCAATTCCACTGACACATATCTTTGTATTCTGCAGAAATGTTAGAAAGGCCATTTTCGGGGCAACACATACAATCTTCCTTGTGAGAAAACCTAGCGACGATGATGCAATATGGCACGCTGAAGGAGCTAATACGCTGCAACCAGGGCACTTCATGGAAAAGTAATACTGACAAAACTTTCTTTGTGGATGCCAGCATCACTGACCGAAAAACAACGGCTACTTTCTTTTATGGACAGCGGCGGCAAATCAATATTATCATGGTTGACAATGACCACAGATAGTGTTCAAAGTAACATTAATGGTTTATTCACATGGCAGATATCATCACAACAAGGTGTCCCTGCACCGCGACATATATTTATTGCGGTCCAAAATACTGCACGAGTAAATAATCAGACACAAAGTACAATGATATTTGACCAGCTTGGCGCCACAGAAGTTTCTTTAAGGATAAATGGACATCAAGAACCAGCTATGGATATATTACTGGATTTTAATCAAAATCATGTTGCACGTGTGTATCATCGTTTGATGACATTCATCTGACGTGATCAAAATGTTGATACTGGTTTACAAATATCTCAGCGTGATTTTACAACACTGTATCCGATTTATTATTTATCGCTGAAACACTTGGATTTGTTCAGACAATCAGTAGTTGATATACACTTTCGTGCTCGTGTGTTAAGAGGAGTAATTGCTAATTACAGAGCAATCGCGGTTATATTATCCAATGAAACAATGTCGCTTGAAGGTGTTGGTGGACGAATGAGAGTCATCGATGCAACAGTCGAAAACATATAATTGGATCGCTAGCGATCAGTAATTAAATCGATCATGATCTTATAATGTCATATCATCACGTTAGTGTCAGTCTGACTCCTGGTGAAATTAAAAAACTTTAGACGGCATCCAAAAATAACTGTCTAGCATTAATAACACTCAAACATGGACAACTCACAGGTGGCTCGAATAACCTATCATTGACAGAGCGTCAACTCACTCACTTCAATGATGCCAAGCAATCAAACACCGGTGTAAGAGCGAAATCGCATTGGCACAATTTCGAGTATATCACAGTTCCCCAAATATTAGATCAAAGTCATTCGGTGGGTTACCCGCAAATAACTCATTAGTTTTTCCTTATAAAAATAAAGCCGATGGAATTCCAGAATGGCAAGTTGTAGGAATTCCTACTAGTAGTTGTCAAATCGAACATATCAATGATGAGTTCCAGTACAGGATTAAATCTATAACAGGGCTAGAATCTAAACTCACTATTACGGGTCATGAACCAACATTATCAGCTGCGATAGAAATATCAACGCCCGATTACTCCGTTGATATATATCAGTTATCGATCAGAAGTGGATGGCCAGAAGTTCCACCGGTTTAACAAGACCCTTCAGAACTGCAACGATCTGATTTTATCACAGACAAACAAATATTTTTAAAATATCGAGAATACAGAAAAATTGATCTGCGGAGGGAGTCTGACGATTATTTTATTTCAGAAATTGATTATAGAACGAGGTATCCTTGGGTATCTTTTGACATTAAACGTACTGTTGCTGGCGTGTGGGAATTAGATAAAGAACACATTAATAAAATTTCCGAACCCATTACATCTGAACATAAACGATCATTTGATAATCTGCGAAACGTATTTTTGAGTATAACATAATATTACAACGATGATGTCAGACAGCAGATCATTGAAACGATACAACATCTAAACCAAGTTAGATCAGACCTAGAGTATGTGAATCGGATTTTCGTTGTATTCGCGCATAATTTTCCTAGGTTAAGAAAAACTTTCTCGAACAATTCGCGATAACAAAAGAACAAGTACGAACATTTGTAATACTAGAATTTGACAGTACTGAACTAAAGAAAAGTGACAGCGACATCATCGATAAATACTTTCCCAGCCTCGTCGATTCATGGAGAAAATTAAACCCACCAACAAACATTCTCCGATATAACAATGATCCTTACGGAGGAGGTCGTCATGTATGACCGGGTATAGTCAACATCACATCGACGATCGCAGTTAATTTGATGTGTGACGCCATCGATGGACGTTATCTCGTAGACATTGAAAAATCCACCCTGGCACAACAAGGATATATTTTTTTATTCATTTTAGT
Organism: Megalonaias nervosa; assembly: GCA_016617855.1. Classification (NCBI taxonomy): domain Eukaryota; kingdom Metazoa; phylum Mollusca; class Bivalvia; order Unionida; family Unionidae; genus Megalonaias; species Megalonaias nervosa. Next base: position 32,020 of record JAECUM010021648.1, on the reverse strand, counting down.
CAGTACCCCTGGGATTTTAATTGTGTCAGTGCCCGGTAATCCGGTTTATCTGCGATGTCACAATTCACTGTTGTCACGGATGCATTTTAGACTTACTGACCAGCCGGACATTTGCTTGACTTAAGTCAGGAAGTTCTGGCAATAGGTTTGTGCGTGTGAAATCGTAGATCACCAAGTTCGTAGAACTCCAAGATCATCAACGAATTAAAATTACACGAATAAATATAATCAGTCACGAAATCATCGGGAATAATTACCGAGATACAAAAACTAACCGATGCACAACAATTGATGGTGTGTTATTATTGTCTAAACAAACTTCGTAGTAAGATTATCGATGATGTCATCGATGTGGTAAAAGATTCTAAATTAATGAATAAAAACCAAAAAAATAAATAAATAAATAAATCTGAATCTGAATTTGAATCAGAATCAGAATCTGAATCTGAATCTGAATCAGAATATAATGAGAATCTGAATCAGGATAAAAAATAAAAACAAAAAAAAAATATATGTCAGAATATAATTTGAGTAAATCAGAATTAAAATCAAAATAAAAATAAAAAATAAATATAATATGTCAGAATATAATCTGAATAAATATTATTATCAGAATCAGAATCAAAACAAATATTATCTGTTTCTGCATGTTAAAAAATAAATACTATTCTGCGTAAATATATTATAATTAAAATAAAAATACAGAAATAGATAAATAAATAGCAAAGTGAGTACCTGACAAGCAAGTTGAATGACGTTGGATATATATCTACGGGATAATTGTTATATTTGTTTCTTACTGTAATTGTAATTTTTCCTTCTCATTGCAATTATTGGATCGTTAAGCGCGATAAGGGTAAAAACACCCCCACCCCCCTCGGCGGACCCCGGGCTTTTTGAGGTTCGGGGTTGCCAGGCGAGTTACACCTGGAATTAGTTTTTTATAATCTTACGCGTACACAAGTATATCTCATCATCAGCTGCTCGCAGGTGCCTCCCCCCAATTATAATAGCATATGTTGCCGAATGCAAGATAATATAACTTTATCACTTTTCGAAACTCGAACATGTGGAGAGTTTCCAGTAGTGGATCCATACTCGGACGCATTAACTCCATGGCTAACGGAGCTCTTACAATACACAGGTAAAATTAAGCATATAACAATTCGCTACCACAGTCACTAGTGACACTAGCTTTCACTTTCAGTGACCTCGTCATTAATAGTTTTACGCAATGACTTCGTCATCGACATAAGTTTCTTCAACTGTCGCACACGTGAACTCATAACTTGTTTAATTTCATATTCGTGTGATAACTGTAATCTAACTTGTTCGATCGAATTTGCAGGCAAAACAAATTTTGGAATATCTTCATCATCGACATAAAGTAGAGATTGTCTCAAGGCCTGTTGAAGTAACATAATGAATCGACACTCAGCTGCTAGTGTATAGTATCCATCATGATTTCGTTTCTGTATCGCTTCAAAATCATTTATCATTTTATCAGGGTCCAACTGTGCTGATAATTCTATATCATCGTTGTTTAATTTTTTAATATCAGAAATAATTACATGAATATCTTCAGAATTCATTATATAATAAATATTTATTTAAAATAAAAACAAATCTGAATCAGAATCAGAATAACAATATTTATTATACACACATTTCTACCTGATGTCATTTGGGAGTTAAAATACAGGTAGGTTTGTATGCCTGTTTGACCTGGATTTGTACACACGCGAGCGGAGCGTGATTCATACTGAGGTTACCTGTAATTGTACTAGCAGACGACAACCTACATGTGCGATCAGTTATACTGAATAAAATCACAATTTTGGGAAATTGTAGTGTGGATTTATTTCAATTTCCAAAACACTTCATAAAATATACTGTATAAAATATCTGCATATCATAATCGCACATATATTCTATGCACAACATGTCATCGGCGAGATTAAAATACATGTAGCTCTGTATATACAATTATATGTTATCTGTCTTACAGGTAAGAACTAAAAATAACTTACCTGCAATTTGTCCTGTTATGAGAAGCAGTAAAAAAATAAAAAAGCAATCGCGTCACAGTCATATATTACGCACCTGCAAGCGGGGTAACTACATAATTACTCTAACGGAGAAATCGTTTCCTTGACAGAGTTATTTCCCTTCATGTATGTGATATTTAAATATAATTCGCTGATCGTATTTCTTTGAAAAGGCCAATTTAGTTATATTATTTCCGACATATTGTACTGAATTCAGGTGAATTTCAAAGTATTTTCCTGCAGAACTCATTGATTGAAATATTATTTCATCGCCAGTCTCCATATTCAGAGACTTAACAACCCTCTTTCCAAATATTTTGTGTATACCAGTACCCCCAAATACAGATTTCTGTTTCTGGGTAATAGCTTGCAAATTCGATAAATAATTATTTTTCGGGTTCCTATCAATATAGTCGATCACAAGTCCATGTTTGATCAATCCATGAAAACATTCATATACGACTCTATGAGATAGATACATTTTATTTCCGACACGAAATATGAGATAACTAACGCCATTGTCAGAATCAATTTGTTTTTTTAGTCGACAGTGCCTGATTACAACATCACGAGATGCTTCATAATTGGTCATGGTGGGACGCTTCACAATTTAATTTTGCTCCATTTTGTATAATAATATTATTTGTCTAAATTGTTATTTTGAAATCTGGCGAGATAGTCTTCTGGGGTTTTTATAGGAGATTCGATGCCATCGGTATTATTATTTTTTTTTTTTTTTCATCATAATATCGTTTCAGTTCCCTGTATTTTTTATCACCATGTTGCACACACAACTGCATTTTTCCTCTATATATATAATTAAAGTTTAATTAAACACATAATTGAATTAATTATAATATGGAGGAATGTATGAGATTATCTGCGATTAAACCCTCTAAAGCCATAATCGATCTCGACAGAATAAACCCTCAATTACCAAGGCGAGCTTTGGTTGATTTAACAAATTAAAATTTAATCTATCGTATCATTGAAGCCAAGAGAGAATTTCGCGATGATGGTGCAACTGTTGTATGGTCAACGTTCAGAACTGTACGCGACGCCGGTGGCGTTGCCGATGGTGTTGGCGATAAAATCGCTGTTGCCGATGATGTTGTCGATGCTACAATGAATGATAAACGAGCAGCGACAATTATTAATTATCTCGACGCTGCACGAAAATATATTTTTCAAATAAAATTTACCGCTGCGACAGAGGACGACACATGGATTATTCGTGAAAAACGTGGTTGTGTTTGCGTATCTCGCCAGGATCATAGTGGAGTATTGTAACGATAAATAAAACTTCAAAACCAGGACAGCTGACTGGAATTGATAGACCTTATTATGAACGAGCATATCCTGTAACAGCAGCTGTTTATGCGATATATCCACTGAATGATAAACCCGACGTCGGTAAACTTTTACCAATGAAAATTTCTCGCCTGAATTGTGTTGCTGGGCGAGTTACAGAACATTTCGCAAATGCGAAACGAAGAAACGGTTTAACTGATTTGAGACGCAAAAAATCAATGATTGGGGGGAGACAGTTAAGGATACCAGAGAGTCTATCAGCGATGTTGCGGATTTGGAGAGGAAATTAAAATTTCTCATAACAGTAAAAACAGTAATAGGAGAAATTTTGTACGAGTCGAAATACACGTCGAAAGGAGTTCAGATAGAAATTATTGATCATAACGCACACGCGTGGACATCGTCGGTAACAATATTTCCACGAGATCGAACTGTTAAATTCTATAACGGCAATATATTTGATTTTATCAAAAATATAAATAAGAACCATCCTGTGTCTGTTTGGTTGTTTCAAAGTTCGGAGAAAGGGAAATATGATCAGTTTGTTCGGCCTAATGGAGATCTTTATCGGACGAAATTTTTTCAAGCGGAAATGAAAAATCTCGCGATGAATTATACCGATGATACTGTCGTTGTTGAACATTTGTTGAGTAATTGTTTTACTGTTCCATCAATTTCTACACATTTCGTAGCGAAGAAAAAATTCTTGGTTTCCGATGAAATGGGATTTTGTGGAAGATATCCAACGTAGTTGTGTCGAGTACAGTCATGGTGGATTACGGAATACGAAATATTATTACAAAGATGTTATTTCCGTCGACATGGTTGCATGTTATCCCGGAAGTTTTGTCGGATACGGAGAATGTTCCAGACATGTTGATCGTTTTAGACATCCGACACATGAGATGACAAGAGTGGCGATAAATGGACCTTAACCAGATTTCGATTTAACCGGATTTGCAAACATTATGTCACTTCGCTCAAAATCTTCATCCGATTGTTTATGTTTGGTTTGGAAGACATTTTTCAGAACGAGGCTGGGTTCCAATAGTTTTACTGCGATATATGATTGATTCAGATATTTTAATATCGTCGACGTTCGGTGAGGCGATTATATCGTATAATTCGCAAGAACAGGTGTGGTTACCAGAACAACAAAAAAAAAAAAACAATATTTCGATGATGAAAATCCTGATATAACTGATTATGAAAATAAACTAGCAAAGGACCTCGGTAGGAAAATAATAGGTAAATTCACCCAAGGTGGATCGTATGATCATAAACGACATTGCGTAAGATTAATCATCGACGATGCTGAATTGGATTTTATAATTACTGATGCGGCAAAGAAAAATATATTTGTAAACCGCGAAAATGCTTGTTTGTCCGACGGAAGCAAATTAGGTACAATTGTGAGTTACACAGAGGGAGAATCACCGCAATTCACTCATTTAAGATCATCGATGCTTGCGTATATTTCGATAAATGTATTATCGATGATAAACAGATTTTGTAATACCGTGGTTAGAGTCGAGTCGCAACAGATTCTTTTTATATCATTAAAAATACACAAAATCATTGAAACAGTTAAAAATTTCCAATGACGGTGGAGAATAAAACGAGAACAAATTTTTGATTATTCTGCATCAGCCGATTACAGACCAGAGGAAATATTTTATAAAAATAATCATTTATCGGAATTATCATCGGCTCAATCAGTGAATGATCCTGTAACCCGTCATAAGACTGTTTATCTCAACGGGTGCTGTGGTTTTGGTAAAACAACACGTGCGATTGATTGTTTTGACACCCACACATAGAACTGCACGAGAAATGAACGAACGTGGAGTTAATTCGTGTACATATCACAGTTTCTTTCGATGGAAGGGAGATATGTGGACTTCTGAGCGAATAGGTGAGAGACATATTCCTAAGATTATTATTCGGAATGAGATCTTTACGGATTCGTTGAAGGTATCAAAATATTTCTCGATTGGTTGTTAACGAGAAATAAGGCGATGATCATGTGTGGTGATCATGGTCAACCACCACCTTTTGTTGGGTCATCCCCACACGAATGGCTGAAAAAATTCGTAGATTATTATGAGGAGATAACTGATGATCATAGAGCTATTGATGAACCACTGAAAGAATTTAAAAGATTGATCAGACTGCAGCCAGATAAAATTCAGTGTAAGACAATGCGTGAAATAATTTCAGAAACTCCGATGAATGATTTTTGGAATTTATGGTAACCTACTGATTTGATAGTTGCAAGTCGGAAGATAGTTCGTGATGCACTTCAGGAGAAGTTATTTCTGTTACACAAAGAAAGATTTTCGGATTTACCGGTTCCTCTTTGTTATCGCCCAGCAGATACACGAAAACAGAATATAAAAATCGATATTCCAGGAACGAATGAGAAACAAAAACTTGTTCTTAATGATATTGTTCTTGTTGATGTTAGCGCAGTTGAGAACGCGTTAACGATGGATAAATCTCCCTGGACGTTAGGGTACGCTATGACGATTCACTTGTCACAGGGATTAACTATTTCTGATACAAATATCTGGATCGTCGATGATCGGATTGAATGGTCAAATTTAGTTTATCTAGCAGTTTCGAGAGTCAGAAAAATATCTCAGCTGAAGAGAGCTGTAATGGATTGTGTAAGGACCGAGGAAATAACTGATACAAACATTAAAGATGTTGTCAAGAAAAAATTAGTTAGTTTTCACCAATCTGACAAACAAATAAACGTGATTTTGAACTCGATGTTGATTGTATCATGACACTGAAACAAAAAACAGAATGATCACTGTGCGAGGTATAATACAGTAATGTTGTGGCAATATTCGAATAATAATCCAAAGCAGTTCACCTCGAATAGAATTAATAATAATCTGAATCACACACGTGAAAATGTGATACTGACTTGTCTTAAGTGCAATCGAGGTAGTGGTTCTAGTGTTCTGCTTTTACAGACGTGAACGCGGTGGTAATTGTGTATCTTCAGGACTTACTTGTAATTGTTCACGTACAAATCCACCTTGAGGAGCAGTTTAATCTAGTCTGTAGGTTGCAGGTCTATGTGTAGATCTTACCACGCTGAAAATGTTATGTGTGGTTACACTCCGAATAGGATCAGTTGCTCTTTTTTAGCACCTTCAAGTTCACCTGGTTCATATAAATATCTTACAGTCACATTACCTAACACTGGCTGTTTTGAGGAAGAATCACGTCGTTGTATTGGTATATATTTTTTTTGTGATCGCGCTGATGGGTTTCATGGACATTGCACGAGTAATTTCATTATTTAACGCAGCTATCACACTTGGTAGTCTTGCAACCCATTCATGAGATATCTCCACGGACTTAAGGTCAGTGGATATTTCCTTTGCATATTGATATCCAAATAATCTCTCAGCAAGTGTTCGATTAAATCGTTCAACGATTTCCTGATCGAGATTAATTGAGGTATGTCCTCGTCTAATTTTGACATTATGTTGCTTCATCAGCGAAGATACTGCACCAAGAAATTCTTTGCCAGGATCAACCTGTAGTAGCTGTGGCCATCGTAGACCACCGCGTTAATAAATTGGTTCAAAAGCAGATGCAACTTCAGCTGCTGTTTTGTTGGTAGCGGTTCTGCTTCTTTATATCAACTTGCAACGTCAACGACAGTTAACGCGTATTTGTATGTGCGTGATCGAATTTACGTGTTTTGATAGTATCATGAGGCAAAAACAAAATATCTGCTTGATGAACTTCATTGGGAACGCTGACATCAAAATGTGCATACTGAATTTGTTTAGGTGGTGGTAAATAAATTTGCCATATTGCCTGTCGTGCTAACCACGCTGCAGCAACAGCATGTGAGACTTTTGCTGCTTCAGCAAGTTTACCAATCGCTGCTCTGCCTCTCCAATACCCTCTCGGGGGAATAATAAATCGATTCCATGATAATAATTATCTCTAATTAATTACCGACCCCTAGCACTAGTTTACCTTTCATCGCAGATTTTACTACGAAGCTAGCAAGTTTTTCTCTGAGAGATTTATTTTTTATGGAATTTAACGAGTGACTCAACTTCACATCTGCGAGGTGCCGTTGTTCTAAATCCTTATTTTTATACGCAACATCATGAACGAGACACGTTTGATCAATTGCGTTTATTGGATACTCACCAGGTCTTGGTTGATCTCGTTCGTCAAGTCGGACATCAAGTCGGGTTCCAGGAGCACAATGATTATATCCAGGAAGATGTTTCTCACCAGGGTATTTGGCCAATAGAGTCCCTGGTAATTTTCCCATCGAAGCAGCGATATCACCACCAGAGACTTTGTGTCCGGAAAAAAAATTGAATTTGCTTGTCCCACATCGTATACACTTGCCTGTAAGCGCAAGTGTTTTTTAATTTTTTGTTGCCGTTGTTGTTAATCCACTGGTGGGGGTAGATGCTCTGCATCGAACACAATATATATTCATATTATGTATTATATTTGTACAACATGGGTGTCATTGAGATCTCAGCGACACGAAAGCAAGAGCCAATCAAACATCATGCAGCGCTACCAAATTATATCAGAGCAATTATCATAGGTCAATCTGGATCAGGAAAAACACAATTGCTGCTTAGTCTGATAATGAGATGGTTAAAGTGGGATAAGTTGTATTTGGTGGCACCATCCGTAGATGATCAGCGATGCTACGATGTGCTTAAAAATTTTAATTAGAAGTGAAATCGTTGGATGAAGATGAAGGCGACGACGGAGTCGTTGATGATATTATTGACTTTATCACCGATATTGATGAAGCTCCATCTGTGGATCATCTCGATGGACGTATTAATAATCTCGCAGTATACGACGATGTGATGCTGGACAGACAATAAAATCCAACTCTGATATTTTCACGAGGCAGACACAAAAATACAGATGTAATTTATGTTACTCAGCGATATACACAAATACATAAAGTGATCAGAGAGAATTGTAATTGTTGTATTTAATGGAGTCGATACACATAATCTGCGAAACATTCATCAGACTTGCTGTTCAGGGGATATGGATACGATGAAATTCAAAATCTTCTTCTCGGTCGCACAAGCTACCCCACACGTATTTATAACGATACATTTAAATGATCCTCGTTCGAGGTGTCGTATAGGTCTCGACTAAAGATTTGACTGAAAAACGCAGCAGCAGGAAAGGTGAATAATTCTAAAGATGAGTACCCGACGCGTAAATGATACGCTATGAGTAGCACAAAAAAATTGCAAAACAATCTTACCGACGTTTTGTAGCAAAGATTTGCTAGTAAAATCAGGATAACTATAGGGTTGGCTATAATAGTTGGTTGGCGTTTATTAGCACTAATTTTTCATCTTTTTGTTGTTTTATAAGGAAGCTTTATTTTTATAATTCCAGGGTATCCCAATTAGAGTTTTTGTTGTTTTCGTAGGAAGCTTTATTTTTATAATTCCAGGGTATTCCAATTAGATATTTTGTTGTTTTCGTAGGAAGCTTTATTTTTATAATTCCAGGGTATTCCAATTAGATATTTTGTTGTTTTCGTAGGAAGCTTTATTTTTATAATTCCAGGGTATTCCAAATAGAGTCTGTTCACCCGCTCTGCTGTTATGGGAAAGACAAGCAGCGGAGCGAGAAAAGGAGAAATTGAACAAGTTAGCCAGATTAGAAACAGAGGAAAGAGCTAGTGAACGCAAACATAAGTTAGCAATGGAGAAGCTGAGGATTGATACCGAGTTCAGAAGGGGTGAAGACCTGAATTAACGGTCATGACCCACAATAAGGCGATCTGAATACAGACGACGAATAACGAACACCATGACCATGTTTTACGATAAGGAAGAAATTATTGTCAACTTTTTGACATAATTCAAAATGTTGACAATGGTTCATCAGATACCCAAAGACCAGTGGCTATCAACGTCTCGGCATTTTTGCAGGGAACAGTGAAAGACGTCTACTATAATTTTATGCCGAACGACGTAGACGACTATGACGACATGAAGAATGCTCTTCTACAGCTCTATCAGTTGTCGGATCAGCGTTTCCGGAAACTCTTCAGAGAGTCGTCAAACAAAAACTTTAGAAATACACGGGCACGTTTTATCCATACGTAAGGACACTTTGGATAAGTGAATCGAACTGTTTGTTACGGCGTTAACGTATGAGGTTATACGAGAAGAGATGTTGAATGAACATCTTGTAAATGCCTATCGGAAAGTTTTAATTGCGTTCCTAGCGAAGCTTACTTTCTCGGCAATATATCGGCATGATGGCTCAGCATTACAAGACCGCCCACTCATTTCCAACCGCCTGTAGTGGCAGGGACGAACCAGGCATCTGCATTCCGAAAAATGACACAGAGGGGTCATCCCACCAACGGAATAATCGCAAGGGTGGGAGGCTAGGGGCCAGCAATCCTAATCTCAGGCTTGATCAATTTCCGTGAGATGGGGAAGACCCAGTGGGCAGATAAGGGTACACTCGGGCATAAAATAGATTACCTATGATACGGCTGCAACATGCCAGTCGAGACAACCATTAATTCGCATTGTTTAGAAGCAGAAAAAGCAGATTTGACGAACACAGCAGCAGCTATGGCAAATGGTGAGATGGTAACCGAGCAGTATGACACCGGCTTTAGTTATCAGGTATTGGTATATAACAAGTATGGAGAGACCACAGGCGAGAGGGTGGAGGTCCAGTTTGCTAACAAGACTAAAGATTCGCTCCCGGTCTTGAACATCAACCCAGGTATGTCGCAAGTGAAAGGGATATTTTCGGGGGATGATTCTCGGGGTTGTCTCACGATGTGATCCTCAGGTACAGGTATGTGTTATCACAGCCTAACTTTTGACCAGTTACAACAGGTAACACCTAAGACCTTCCATCACCCAGTGCCACTAGAAACTCCGCACTTATTGGTGACCCTTTCGCAACAGTGTGGGTGGATCTGGTTGGTCCAATAAACCTTGTATCGGAGAGTAGAGATTGTTATGTATTTGCGATAGTTGATTACACGACCCGATACCATGAGGCCGTTGCGATAAAACATTGACCCAATTACGGTGGCTGATTCCTTGTTAGGAGTTTGGTCAAGAGCAAGTGTTTCTGAAGAGATACTAAGTGACCAGAGAACACATTTGGTGAGCCAGGTGATGGATGAGGTAAGCCGGTTACTGTCCATTATACACCTGACTTCCACCCCGTTTCACTTGTAGTGCAATGGTCTAGTACAGAATTTCAAAAGGGACCCCAAAGCAAACTCTGCAAAAGATTTGTGGAGCTCGATCCAGGGAATGCGATCGATACAACCCGGCGATACTTTTTGCGTACCGCGAAGTACCACAGGCTAGTTTAAGATTCTCACATTTCGAATTACTTTACGGAATAACAGGAAGTGGGGCCTATGGCTGAATTGAAGCATTTATGGACGAATGCACAGGCATCCGAGTATGTTTGTCCAATATATCAGGATATTGTCGATCTCTGCAACAAGCTGGACTAAGTTTGTAACTTGACGCAGAAGAATTTCCAAGTCTCACCGGGACTTCAATCCAAGCATTCGAGTAGTAAGACGACAGAAAGACAGTTCGTAGTGGGTGAGTCAGTTCGCTGTTGTTGCAGTTAGAGCACAAAACTCAAAGTTTCTTGGAGGCGACAATTGCTTTTAACGGAGACAAAATGTTGACAAAATGCGGATAAGAGACAAATATAAACTATACCAGGAAAACTTACTTAAGCGTGATTGTGAAAGTTGGACATCCACATAGTAAGTCGTTGCTACAGTTGTGAACTAAGAACCCGAGGACAATGAAGAAGAGGCGGAAGCACTTCCTAGTTGTCCTTGACGAGAGAAGAAACCAAAGTGGACGTTGTCCTTCGCGAGATGTTAACAACAAATCAACATAGTAAATTTAACGGACGTGACAAAGGACTTTGTCCTACATAATGGTGCTTCTGACAGAGCTACTGCAAGAGTATGATGGAAACTTAGTCCGGTTGCATATGCTTGTAAGAAATTGTCGACAGAACGTAATTAGTCGGTTTCTGAGAAAGAATGCTTGGTAAGTATCTTCGGAATATCTCAATTGCATATTTGTGTGGACGAGAGTTTTATTGTTTGTTTTTTTTTAAATCTACCACCAGCCACTCGCCTATTTAGCCCAAGGTAAGTTGGCATATGCAGGTGGTCGTTATTTCTACAGCAGTGCCAGGGCCAGGTACGGTATATGAATAGTAGAGCGCATGGGCCCGGGGGGGGGGCAGATTGTTTAAGTTCACTACATGATTCTGAAATGATGGTTTAGTTGCTAACCCAGGCTACATCTCCAAAATTTTGCAGAGTAAAAATTCTGGAATTTACTCTTAAAGATGGAGCCTATTGGAGCCTTCGAGATGGAGCCTATTAAATGGTGCAAACTTTCGTAAATAATTGAGCAGTACATTATGTCATGATCAGCGTGATTCCATGCAATAATTGTGTATTTAATTGTATTGCTTACTTGATCCGGGCAAGAACATCGTTGTCTACCATCTTCTAGATAGCGATAACCAAAACACCATAAAGAGTGGGGATCGCACATCATCCCACCTCTGACATACATACATACATACATACATACATACATACATACATACATACATACATGCACACATACATACATGGATGATTGGATAGCTAGTAGGATGAATGGGGAGTAAAGGAAGAGAGATATAAATGCACAACTTATTTTCCTCGAATTATGTTCAGTGCAGGTGCACCACACACACACACACACACACACACACACACACACACACCACCACCACCACCACCACCACAACTACCACCATCAATACCACACACACATTTCAAGAAGTTTCCATAGTTGGTACAGCAGACCTAAAATCTCAAGGATTATCTGTTACGTTCCAGGATAACTTCAAACAAGACCATAGAAGACCTGGGGACTAACGAAACAAAAATTTGCAACTTCCCATTGCATCCTTGTCAAAATTACAGCTATTGATCAGTTTGGCACCAGATGGAAATTTTGAACTCATATCTACACAAGTAATTCCATTTATTATTTCGTTCTCAAGTAAATCAGATTGAGATTTTTAGCTTAGGCTATTCAAAGAGAAATATATGCAGTCAATGATTTCGAGAAAATAGACTCATAAATTAATAAGAAAGAGACGATGTGTGGTGCGAAAACGTCACCAGTGATGACCCAAACGAAACTGTATTACTGCAGTGTATCCCAACGACAAGGCGAACTAATTTACATTTATGCCATTGTGAGTTGAAAACCAATCTTCGTAGAGGGCAGGAACAAAAAGATTAATACTAATGTTAGAATAATACGAGAAATTCAAGATCTACATTAAAGTAATAAAATTAAAGTATTAGCTATATGTACTGAACATAGTCTTCCTCTACATACCTCACCAACGTCAAGTAGTAATAATTGTATAGTAGTGGGTGTTGGACCCGTTCAGGGGACTTAACTCTTCCCACGTGGAAACAGTCAAACACAAATTATGTCCCCTGCACAAGTGCTGTCCTGAGAACTACAGTTAACATTATCTGCAAGAATTCCAAGTGATAAAGTCGTTTTCTGCCGAGTGGAGCTCCAGGTGTGCAGACATATAGTGGTCAGCTATTAATATTTTTTTTTTTTTTTTTTTTTTTTTTTTTTTTTTTTTTTTTTTTTTTTTTTTTTTTTAACGGGCGCCCATGTTTCGACATACTCGGTTTATCATTTCTTAATCAATGCATAGGTGGAGGAAGATACTATTGAGAGGATAATATTTATTATTAAAATATACAATCTTAGTCAGGAAATAGATTATTTAGGCCAATATTATCGACATATTTCTTTTAAAGCTGTACCATAAACAATGGTTATATATGCAGATCTCCCATACTTTATGCAGAACAACAAGACAAGCCGGCCCGTGCGGCTTTGAAGACATACTATGTTTACCTGTTAATGTGTGTGTGATTTGGGTTTTTAATGTAGCTTTATAATGTTTTGAGTGTGGCCGTTGATAGTGATGTCTAGCACTGGGACCTCATGCCGCAGACAAGTAGAATGATGTCCCACCCAGTCATATTATCCTGACACCAGGCCGACCAGTCCTAACACTAACCTCTTAATGCTGAGCTACTAGCGAAGCAGCTGTTTGTACCAGTTTTATAAGTCTTTGGTATGACTTGGCCTGGGTTCCAACCTACAACCTCCCACATCCGAGACCGACGCACTAACCACTCTGCCATCGGAGCTGTCTACTTGTTAATGAAAAGCTGCTGAGGTTAGAAGAAACTCTGATAAACATCTCCATGAAACTCAGAGGATCTATATATCAGTATTCGTGTCCAAGTATGAAATAAAACTGTTATTTTCACTTTCGATTCATGTGACTTAGGCTCATGTAAAATAAATATGGTTCTAAACTGGTGTCCGATACTGACAGAATTCTGCTTGTGCCTCAATCAGCAACTTGTCTTTTTCAAACATAAATTTTGAGAGTTAGAGCAGTAATTTAAATTCACCCAGGATTTTGGTCTTTCTCATTCGAAACATTTTCTTCTTTGTCGTACATGATCTTCATATATGGTTCCAGAAATAAAAAACAACAGTACCATCCAAGCGTATGTTAGAATAATATTACTTAACAAATAATGGTTAGGTGTATCCATTTCTAACAGAGCTTATTCCGAGTCCCTTACAAACAAATGTCAGTAGAATAATATTTATTCTGATGTTGAGATACTATGAGCAATACATGCAGCATATTCTCATGAATAGGTCACTTAAAGACTCAGTCGAGTTAATGTGACTTCAAACATTTGGATGTGATTGGAGATGGTCTTCACAAATTAAATCGTTTTAATTATGTCATAGTTCAAACAAAATTCAGATATCTAGCAAGGATAGCTAAATAATTTGTCATTTCAGAAAACCCAATTGTCTATATAATGTCTGGCTTCCTCTATTGTGTATGCGTCTGTGCATGTGTGTGTGTGTGTGTGTGTGTGTGTGTGTGTGTGTATTTTGGTGTCGTGACGACATCCACAATGCTCAGTCAAATCATAGGTTTCTCTTATATTCCATTTTGTTCCCTTAACAATCAACCTGTAGTTTGTTCCTATAAATATATGTTGTGTGTGTGTGTGTGTGTGTGTGTGTGTGTGTGTGTGTGTGTGTGTGTGTGTGTGTGTACCGTAATGTGAATATAGGTGTCAAATTTAAATATGTTTGCAAAATGGTACCTCTCATGATTTCATATGAGTGAGTCAGACACCATCGGAAGTATTCTTTGAGGACTACATGTAACATTGGTTCAGTCAGAACGAAACGTATTTATTACGAAAAACAAATGTATCGTCGTCTTCTGCCGTCTTATTCTACTTCTTCATTTTCATCTTCTTCTTCTTTTGCTATTGTTATTATTATTATTATTATTATTATTATTATTATAGAACGAAACGTATATGCTCTGAAAAATAAAATGTATTCATCTTCTGCCTCCTCTTCTGTCTCTTTTTTCTACTTTTTCATGTTCATCTTCTCATTTTTGCTATTATTGTTATTATTATTATTATCATTATTATTATTATTATTATTATTATTATTATTATTACAGAACGAAATGTATTTGCTTTGAAAAAATACAATGTATTTGTCTTCTGCTTTTTCTTCTTCTTCTTCTTCTTCTTCGTCTTCTTCTTCTTCTTCTTCTTCTTCTTCTTATTATTATTATTATCAGTTTAATAGGAATTAACAGATTTTCTTGAATATCATACCAGTTACTGAATAAAATTTCAGTTAACTTTCTCAAAGTCATTCAAGCCCTATACTTGAACAGCAGAATGTAAATTCGTTAGTTTTCCATCCTTTGAGAGAAGTATTTAATTCGGTTTGAATGCTCCAATATTGGCATGAATGAAGTTTTGAATCAGGTTATATATATATATATATATATATATATATATATATATATATATATATATATATATATATATATATGTGTGTGTGTGTGTGTGTGTGTGTGTGTGTGTGTGTGTTGATTTATGTATGATATTCACGTTACTTGCGCTGAGATTATCAAAAGCAGTTTTCCAACTACAGTATCATCGTATAAGACAGCAGTAATGTTAGTAAATGCATCTTAAAGATACGTAAATTTTAAATTCGGTAAATTGCAAGTCTATAGTACTATTTACACTGTATGTACTCCAGTTTTCATTGAACACATAAGCTCATACTGGAATAAGAGCTAATAAAAAAAAAAATAGTCGCTTAAATAAAATATACACTTTGTAAAGCAATGCTTGAAAGGACAAACTTTGAACATATATTTAAAGATTGTATTCATTACTTAGTGGAATGATAATGTTTTATTTCAGCAAATGTCATGTTTCATAATTTTTTTAAATTACTGTAACGTTTTAATTTAGCGAGAAGTGTACATGGAATGAGCCATTACCCGGTAAGGAATCGCAACATGCCAATATTCCGCGAATTTTACTTTCATTACTCCAACATAAACGTGTTATGTTTATATATGCAGATCTCTGACGCTTCATGCATAATTACAAGACAAGCCTCTCTGTACAGCTTTGAAGACAGGGTATGTTTACCGGCTTAATAATAGCTATTCAGGTTAGAATAAACAGTGATATACGATCCATTAAAACAAAAATGATCTATATACCTTTATATCTGTCAAATCATGAAACAAATTTTTATCTTGTGAAACTGGCTCGTGTACATTAAAACGTGTCTGAAACGAATGTTGTTTTTGGACAGAAAGATGCTAATGCTTCAAGCAGCACATGCTCTGTTGCAACATTGTAATTTGACTCATTATTATCGCATACGTATTTTAAATTAATATGGGTTACAAACGGAATTTTGGGCTTTGTATTGATTGTCGTAAATGATACTAATATATGTTTAAGGAACTCAATGAGAACAGTGTCAGCCAAGCTTTAAACACTAAGGAGGCAGTCTGCCTCACTGCTTACATTACATTTTTTGATGTCTTGCTATGATTCATTGTTTTCTTAGATTGTAAAGAGAATGGATATTTTGACTACCAATGTCACTTAGCAACGCCCTTTATTTTCTCACGAGTCTTTCCTTGCAGTGTTATTGCTGTTACTTTAATTTGTACTAAATATACTAAAATAGTTCTGAACAGACCCCATTTCTATACCGTTTAGTTCGCATATTTGTAGTCCAACAATCCCTCATTATATGTATATCTAGGGACATGAATGACCATATACAGAGTTCCAACAAAAATTATATTTGGAGCAATATATGTTGATTTCACATGCTACTGTAAAATGAAGGCCTTAACACAATTATGCTAGCAAATGCATGTAGGTCCGAAGAAAGAAGGATAATGCAATTCCTCCTAAGCAGGATTCCGATATGGTCTGATACTAGCTGAAGTATATAAAGAAGTTCCAAATTTTACATTTTTTGAAACACGGGTATTATTTTCAAACGCTTCACTCACTGTAAGTGCTTAACACGATTCTATTGGAAGATAGATGACGCAAAGTTTTACGAGATGGGTTTCGGTCCTTTCTTACTAACTTCCAGCAAATTTATCCCAACTGCGAGATACTTATATAAGCTATATAAGCAATTCCTCAAGGGTTCACTCACTTGTTGTTCTTAAAACAATTATGGCAGCAGACATACTAATAGAAAGAATGATCTTACAATCACTTTCCAACAGAGTTTATGTTAGAATACCATGTCAAGAATCACCTGATCTTTAAAACGTGAAGAGATGTAAGAAATGAGAGTTACAATGGGGAGTTAAGTCTTAACAGATTAGACAAGGTAAATAATAATAATAATGATTTTGTTTATTCCTTTCGAATATAATCTATGTCATGTACATAGAAAACGACATTTAATAGGAAATAATTTAAACTAATGATGTGATATGAGGAGAAAATGAAACTTTATCTGCTATTGGATCGGTCACTGAAAGGGCTTCATATAATTATAAAACATTAAAACTTGCAATATCATTGTGGATATTCTTCAGAAATTGATATTTTACGATTATGTTATAGTTCAAACTCATTCATATTCCTAACATGGATACTACACTACTTTACGATCTCATCAAACCTAATTATCTGTATAATACTTGCTTATCTCTGCTGTGCACGTGCCTGTGTTTGTGTGTGTCTTGATGTGTCACGCCGAGATCTGAAATATTCTATCAAGTCATAAATGTCCGGTGGTCAATTGTGTTTAATTGGCGATTAACATGTAGTCTTGGTCCCCATACAAATATGTATTTGTGGTGGATGGATATGTGTGTGCGTGTGTGTGTGTGTGTGTGTGTGTGTGTGTGTGTAATCTAAATTGCATGTTTGAATATTTGTGTTGAATGTAAGTATCTGTGCCAAAAGTATGTTTGAGAGAGAGAGAGAGAGAGAGAGAGAGAGAGAGAGGTTTGGAGAATGCAGTTAAGAAAGCGTCAGTGTATGTGAATGTAAAAGTGCACAAATTTAAGAAACTGCTATTTTTGAATCTTTTATTTAATACTCGGATTTTATGAAAAATTAACTGAGCGTTCCTGACGAAAATTGTATCCTTTCTCGTGAATAAATACAGTTGCTCTTCATAGAAATACAGTCCTCGTCACTAAAACATGTGAGGAATGAAATACAATACTGTCAAAAATTTTACTACGAGTCAATTGGAATTATGATATGATACTCCAAAATGTTTAAAATTCCGAATAATTCATAATTTTCAGCTGGTATGAATTTCAGTCACGTGCCTCGAAACGTAGAACAGGTCCGTGTGATGCAGCAATGTCTAAAATTATCATAATTTCTCCCCTGCCGACGCATACGATTGTTTACATCATTTATCCATTTAGTGAAAATAGTAGTCATCCACGATTTCCTGTTAGCTACGTCTGTCACTAGCAAATCTGTACATTAATGTCCTTAAAGAAGCGGGGTTTCAGAGCCTTGCCGATTACAAACGTTTTCTATTGCTCACCCGTATCACTTTTTGGAAATACCACTGTTATCCTCTCATTGGAAGATTTATGGTCTTTGCAAACCTCTCCTTTCACTGAAAAGATTTCATCAAGAAGTGCAAGGACAAAGCCCAGTCTCCTCACAATCATGCACATTATTAGGAGTATAATCTCCAATAATTTCTGCTATTCTCTCTCAATATTCTTCCACTATCTCTGCATCAACTCCCGCACTCTCACCACCAACTTTAAATCTCTTTATAGAATAGCGCGTTTTGTATTATGCAAATGACTTCCAATTAACATGTTGTCAGTCCTTATCTGTGTCTGAGCGTTTTCCATGTGTTGTTTTAACCATTAGTGCCCTTGGGGCAATTTACGGGTCTTTTCCTCGTAGATCAGACCAGAACAGCACGTGTTAAACGTAATTAATGTTTTCCAACGTGTGGCAGGAATTTAGCAGCTAAAATATATTTCCAAGTTTCAACTCAGTTTCGGTTTTGTGGGGTATTTCAAAACGTAAAATTAAACGTGTGGGATGGAAAATTGATCCGGTGTTCAGAGTTGAGGTGATCCGGTTCACTTGGGAAAGAATGACGATATTAAAGAAGGAAAATTTCGGACCTGAAAGAAAGTTGGTCTTGAGGAATTCATGTGTCCTAAATATTCAGTTGGAGGAGGTTCACAGTACATATATGCTACTTTAAAATATGTCAGATTTTCGCACATTTATACAGAAGACACATTAATGTCAGAACACATATCAATGTATTTCTTCATGAACAAGATTAGAACAAGATATAAACATATTGGTACCGAAACTAACCCACAATCTGAGCATGCAACATAATGTACATATTCAGTCTAACCCGATAAAACCTCCTCGACATTGGAAGCAACATTTTTTAATGTTTGGGGCTTACTTATTGGACATAGAGGTCTTTATTGTTTTCAGGCCATTGGGTTGTTTGTAGAGTACATTTCAGTCTGAAAAAGGAGAAAAAAAAAAGAAATCGATTTTGAAACATTAGGTCGCAATCATTTGCTAGACCCTATCTCCGTTTCTTACATTCAAACTTTGATTAACTGTTGGCAGTTTGGTTATCTATCTATCTATCTATCTATCTATCTATCTATCTACCTACCTCCCTACCTACCTAGCTGCCTAGCTACCTACCTATCCATCCATCCATGCATCCATTCATGCATCCATCCATCCATCCCTCTCTGTGTGTGTGTGTATATATATATATATATATATATATATATATATATATATATATATATACAACATTGCCTTTGTACAGGAATATGATCACTATTTTCAAGTAATTTTAAGTATACAGATTATAATTGTTATACAGTTTATAATTGTCCTGAAACCTCTTTCTCGCATCAGGGCATATTTTATCTGATCACAAGCTGCAAGAAGAAAAATGCGATGAAATAGCTGTCTTTGTCATTGGTATTCATTTCCTTATGCACATATAATCGAATTAAAACAACATATAGTACTAGTACATACTGTTTTAGCACAATTATATCTGATGCTCATACATTTAATATAGAAATCATGTAAACATTTTAAAATCCTTCTCAATGTCGGGTGCTAATTTATTTAGCATGCAATCTCCAAAACGATAATTATTTTACACAATACTTTCCATACTTTTGGAGAAAAATATTTTTTTACATAACAAAAAATTACACGATGAATGATAAAACAATCTGAATGACATAATCCATATATATGTCGATTTGGAATATAAGATGAAGCCCAGATTTGCTAATCCAAAAGTATCAATTTAAAGGCCAGCAAATATGTATTATCTGTATGAATTTTGCAGGGAAAGATTCTAGTTTTTTTTTTTTTTTTTTTTTTAATAGTTTTAACATAGCTTTAGGTTTTGAATATGTAATAGACTTTAATCTGGCTCCATGGACATCTTGCCAAAATAGGTTCCTTCCTCTTTGTCTCTTCACATGCTGCTTTTCCTGGTAGTGAAGCAGTTCGTATAAACTGTCCAAGTTATCTTTCTACAGCTGCTTTCTCCTCCTTAGACCATGGTACTCTAGTCATTTTCTTCGTTTTTGCTTTCACACTTGACTTGCAGTTTTTACCTAAAAAACATTATCCTTTTCATATCTTACATCCCCCAAACATTAATACTATTTGAAACAGGAATTGTTCAACTGTTTACCATGTAAGGCCTGATCCATTAAAACATACAAAATGGACCCAGGAAAGGCACTTTTAAAGTGGTTACTCACCCAAAGATGCAATTTAAAATTTTCTTATTATTTCAATAAGTACTCTGGCATATAGTTTAAAAATAAATCTGCCTTCCCTTGGTACCATGTATGTCTGGAACAGCCCTCAGCAATGTAAAGAAACTAACACTGACAATAGGAAACATTAAAATTAGGATCTTAAGTTCACACTGATAAATATATTATTGTCACATATTAATAAGCTGCTTTAACAGCAACAGCTTCCATTGAATATCATCTACAAGCATAGTAAATATTATGTAAAATTTTTAACCTCAGAATTACAGCCATAAAAAACATCAATTGTAGCCAGTAAAAGAAAGTAAATAAGTTTAATTGTTAACATCTCTAGGAACACATCAAATCAAACAAGGAATAATGTACCATTAACTAAATATGATTTAGATATACTGGAACAATTAGACTTCATATAAAATGAACTCAGTTGTATATAGTGGGATAATGTTATCACATCTTTTTAAACAATCTTTAAAGTGCAGAAATTAGCATTAACAATGATTTCTTTATTTTCATGTGAACAACTTGTGATTTGTAAAACAAATATATTTCTGCTGGTGCTCTAATGCTCTGAAATATAATTATTTTGATACAACAAAAGGTCCAAGCAATCTAATATGATACATTTAGATAACATGTTATAATCAAGTAACTTATAGATATTACTAAGTGGATACCCATAATACATGTGCTCGTTTTCCAATGCGGATCACCATGGGATCTTGAAATTGGTTGTTTGTGGTAGCCATCAAGAAAGGAATTCACAGCCTTAGTTGTTCTTTGTGATCACATCTGGGTTTTGGGTGTTTTTTATAAAGAATTGCACATCAGTTTATTTCCAGTGCTAAACCAGGGTCATCAAGTTTGATAAATTACCATCATAAATTTCGCTGTTTTGTAAATTTAATTTGCATTGTTTCTTAGCTATTTTCTTTAAATTTTGTATTTCATTACATGCTATTGTAATGTAACATTCGTATGTTGGACTTGACCTCGTCCAAAATTGAGTTCATCTTCTGCTTGACCTGAATTGACATTTTCTAAATTTTATTTTGTAAACAAATAATACATAGCTAAAATATTCTCTACGTATATGGGCTTAATATCAGGATCATTATTAACAGAAGAAGTGGATATGTTTATTTCGGTCTGGGTTTAGGTTTTGAAATTCCCTTAGTGTAATTCATATAACCCAGGTTCTGCTTTCTAATAAAAACTAACATTTTTATTTTGTAAACTTCAGGATCATTCTAGAAGGTTATTGTTCATTAGGTATTAGGTTGTTTTTGGAAAATGCTAAAAGTGACCTGAGGTCAAGCAGAGAAATATATAATCTTGTAACTGAGAGGATTTTTCAGTCCTACTTCAAGATTTAGCACTTTCAAGTTGAATTATAAGTTGTGTTCAGTATTTTATTTCGGGCTGGAATCTCCTACTTCAAATTATTGAATTCAAGTGATTGTTTACCCTCGAAATACAAAAGTGCTCTGATTAAATTCTTGGATAGAGACATTCACTGGAATTTATAGTGAATTCGAACCTGGAATGATATTACTGTGATTCAACAAAAGACTTGGAATGTCAACACGTATACACGCTACTAAGACACATCAACACCTCCAGCTTTGGATTTAATTTATTCAGGGATTTAAATTATTAGGATTTGTGTCTGTAATTCTAGGATTTATTTGGGATTTATTACATAATACCATAGTTCCTTTTAATTACATTTTCACTTTGTATTCTATGGAAATAAATTATTTGTTGAATATTACAAAGCTTATTGCTTGTCACTCTTTTCTGTTATTTATCTTAAGAGCATGGACTTGTAACACATCTCTTTCATCTTCTTCTTTCTCTGATCCATAATCCTGATGGTTTTCAATAACAACTGTAAGAATAAATCTTCAAATATATTTTCTATTAAATAAAATGTAAGAACTGGATACCTCCCAATTGTTTCATTTATCACAAATGCAATAACAAGGTAACCAGACCTGCTATGTGTCTTATACCTTGCTATGATCTGACCTATCAAATAGGTGAAAATGGTGAACCATAATGTATATGTGCATATAGTTTCATCATCATATTTGTTGACGCTAAGAAAACTATAAATCAGATATATAAAACCAATTAACTGGAATGTTAACAAGTTGAATGACATTCTATACCTTAACTTTGTGCCTTACATCATTTCATTATTTCAAGGACATTTATCAAGAGCAATGTTGATATCTTCCAAGGAGTCAGGATGATCAGTCTTTGGTTGTATCAACAACCTATTCACGTTTTTACTATGTAACAGAAGTTAGAAGCATTATAAGAAGCTGCTACTAGGGTACCAGTCAGTAATACCATGTAGGGCATCACCCCTGATATATACTGGTGGAGGGTCCATGTACTGCCAGAACAATCACTGATCTATAGCATAACCTATCGGCAATCAACAACAAGGACAGTTTACAAGAATATCTCTCATACAAGACAGCCCATATTGATAAAACTGCTCAAATTTGATTCTAAGTGTGTTAATCATACAACATTTACTCTGCTGCCTTTCTCCTTTCAGAAGTATATACAGATAAAATCAAGCAGTTTTGATTGTCAAAGTGTGTTGACCATCATTTCAGGAGATTGATGAGTTATGAAAGCATAGATATGCCCAATATGTTTGAACTAAGTGTAAATTTTCTATTAACAAAATGTCAAATAACTTTTGGTGGTCAGAAACTTTAAAAACACACTAAACTACTTGATTCTGTCTGGAAATGGGGCCCCGAGTGGTCTAAAGTGCTCACCGTTACGGATCACTGCCATCTCGTTTGTGTGGGTTCAAGTCTCGGGTTCGACCAATGTGGATATGTGAGAAAGCTTGCCAGTAGCTTCTTGTGGGTCGGTGGTTCTTTCTGAGGTTTTCCGGGTTCTTCCTCCACCAATGATACTGGCCGCCATGTATAGCCTATCTTGTGCTGAAAAATGGCTTTAAACCCTACAACAAAAACAACAGCAACTCTCTGGATATACTTCCACGAGGAAAAAGGCGTCATGTTAACTACAGTATGCCCAAAGCAATTACACAATGGAACATGTATGCAGCAGAAATTGTTTAGGAACTTATTATGCCTGGAGGTGGGATTGGGGGCCCTAACAATTATCATCTGCGTGTTTCACTTCAAATGAAGTTTTCAGTGTAAAAGTCATTTCTGGTTCCTGGATAAGTCCATTTTCAGCGAAGGAATATATACAGGACTACACATGAACGCACGTAGAAGGAAAATACTATGTTGTCTGCTTCCTATATTTACAATGTCGAATCAAGCAAAAGAAAAGAATGACAACTACAAATGTGGCCTTTCCCTTGGATTTACCAAGCGGTGTAATTTCTTTATTCATGTAAGGAAAGAGATATAAAAGTTTGTTTATCAACGAGTCTGTCATGTAAAGAGCCTTATCTTCTGTTGGGGCATATATTGCAGTATCAAGAGTGAGAACTGTACTAGCTTGAAAGGGACCAACCATTTACTTTTCGAGGGTATCAGGTACTGACACAGCGTTATTACATTTTCCTTTCCTAGCCTATCTGCCTTTTTTTAATTTTCTTCTTTTTTGTTCTTTTTAGAATAAAAAAAAAACAACAAAACAACAAAAAGCACAATATTCTTCTTGTACTAAAAAGTTCATTTTGCTCTGCTTCTCTCTCAACAGGGAAGTTCAAAAGGAAATGGAAGAGAGAGAGAGAGAGAGAGAGAGAGAGAGAGAGAGAGAAGTGATCCACTTCGTTCATCCACTCTTATGACATCAATGTGAAATGTTTGTGACATTGGAATATAATAATCAAGACCATCGTACTGGGGCTCGTATTGTTGCTTGCAATTTAACTGTCAGTCATAATATTATTTTACAATATGTGTATGACTGATAGTTAAATATAAGCAATGATGCGAGGCCCGGTGCATCAAGGTCACAGATGATAACGAATGGAAGAACGGACAGCTGTTTTAGACGAATATATTAAACAACTATATAAAGAATCTTTCTGTGTCTTACCAGTTTGATCGAGTAGGTGTTGCCATCTTTGAAGATTTAGGTCACAGGCGCATTAAGTCTCGAAGAATTAAAATCCACAAACCAAATCACGAGCCAAAAGCACCGCACTATATCAGTCTCACCGGGGTTAAAATATTGCACTTTTTGCTGGCATCACCAGTTTACCATTATCAGAAAATTGTTCTTTTTAAATCACTAATAATACTAGTTTTTATTTTTATGAGTCGTATTTATAGGCATAAGAAATTTACAGTGACACTGCACAGAAGCGATGTTCCGATTGGATGAGAAACAATCCGAAGTCACGCGCCTTCTGATTGGCTAAGCGTTTGCACACCAGTCTACATCCCATGGAATACTGCAGATTGTGTGAACTATAAACACGGAGTGTAACTCACAGTCAGACATTACCTACTTTGTGAGGACTATCGCAATAAGACTTAGTTCATTCTCAACCATTTGCCGATGAATCATTTCGAGGACTGGTGTGTAAGTCCTCACAATGTCGCCACGTCCTCGAGATGTTGGTGTGCATTCAAACTCCGGTCCTCGCAAGTATAGCAGAACACACACACACACCCACAGAGCAATACTGATTAAAGGCAAACAGTGTATGCGACCACTATCTTAACTTTGGCACTACAATAGCAATTGGCAACTTGTATATTAACCTGGTGTACGGTTTATAATACATGTCACGATATGTTTTACTTGCCAAATATACAAACCGGTTGCCAGACTCCAATTTTTGTGTTCCTTTTATGTTTGTTTTTTATCAGAACTGTCTTTGCTTTTGAAGCGGACGTTGTTGCAATTGATTACATAAAGGTAAAAGGTGTTTACCTCTGTTCTCGTTATAGAGTCATTCATAGTGCTGTTCCACTTATGCATATAGGCTGTAGCTACATGAAGGACCAACCACACCTCCCTTCCCCAAAGTGGTTATTTATAACATTCAACAGCTGGAAAACATATATAGTCTTGTCTAAAAGTGCCTGAACGTTTTATTTACCCAGTAGAGTAACAATCTTTTTGAAGGACTCTTCCTTCACAGCAGTTCAAAGAGTTATTGCATAATGTTATGTATGATTTTTTATCTTTCTTTCAGATGAAACCACAGTTAATGTGAAGCATATGAAAAAGCCAACAAGGCCATGTCCATATTATGTGAAGCTTCAGAGTAATTGGTCAGGGCACTTGTTGCTGAAGTGCAACAGGTTGCTGATGTTTTGAGACAACCAAAGCCTGAAAGAGACCAGATATTTTCATCTCTAAAAAAGGAAGAGATCTACAAATATAATATTAGCTCTTAAAAAATGATGCCATAGAGGCTGATCTTAAGATGGAAACGAAGCATGGTGCATCAAGACCTTTTATGTGTGGTTACTGCAAACATTTCTACTGTAAAGATTATTATAAACATAAGGACAAATGCCTTGCAGATGTAACACCAATTAAAGCTCCTGTACCAAAGTCACTTTTGATATGCACAGAAAGTGAAGAATTCAAGAGTAGAATCTTGGCTAGGTTCATCATTGATGAGGTTGGAAATTTTTCTAGACAGGACAACACCATCAAAATAATTAACAAGAAGACGGTATGAAAAATTGAGATGAAAAGTGGAAGTAAGAAGGTCAACAACGACAGTCATGAGAAGATTAAGTAGTTGTTCAGAATTTCCAAAGGACAATGGACATGTTGTCTCCTCTCAAATGAAATAGAGGAAGGTACACTGGCTTCGATATCAGACCAATTGTAAAAGCAGCTGGTACAGCAAATCAAAGTTGCATGTCAAACTGCTGAAGGAAGCCATTTAGTGCCTGTTCTTATATCCAAAGATTGCTTGATGGGAATGGAAATTATGGCAAATACAGATAAAAGACAAACTGCTTGTGTAGGTGCAAAAAATGTATTTGCTTTCTTGTGTGAAGCAGTGAGAAGACCATCCAAGTGGCTGGCACTTCATTGCAGAAATTTATCGAACAGCTGGAACCATAAAGAATATTACAGCCAACATGAACAGATACTTTGTATAAAAGAAAATGTATGCAGCTTTGGAGAAAATGAGGCACTTTATGAACATATTGGCCATTCAGCATATACGAATGCTTCAATTTACCGATATGAATAACTAAAACAATAACAAGTGGAAGTAAGAAGGTCCTCAATTATAGACTTGTGAAGATCAAGTAGTTTGTTCCTAGCGTTCGGAATTTCCAAAAGAGAGCGATATAATTCATATGAAAATTTTGAGCATTTATAAAATGCAATAGATGCTGTAACAGCAGTTGATGATCAAAGTAAAGAAGTAAAAGCAGGATTAAGACAGAGGTTTGGATATCTTTTAAGGAGGGAAGCAAAGAATTTAAAAGGAACAGAATTAATGATGAAGATGATAAAGCAACAAAAATGGACAACGTTTTGGAGATGTGACAATTGCAGTGGAATGCCTTGTTTGGTGATGCAGAGTACATGTGCAATATAAAGAGACAGGTAATCCTACATAAACCTGCAGAGATACCATTGGATAAAGATTTGGAAAACTGCCACAACTATGCTCTGAATAAAATTGATGAGCCGGATAGTGATCCTTACTTAATCTGTGGATCAGCATACTATGCTGAACTTAGAGATCTTCTTGTGGCAAGTCTGAAAATGTGCCATTGACGAACGGATGGAGTTCTGCATTATATATATATATATATATATATATATATATATATATATATAGTATATATATATATATATATATATATGTATATATATATATAAAACTTGATTAGATATTCTGGCCATTACAGCAGTGACGGAGTTCATTGCCACTAGATGCGCAAAATATTTCTCGCCTCTCGCGGCTGAACATTTATACTGGAGAAGTGCATTCAACTCATAATTTAATGGCACATGACGCCATTTCAATCACTTCGGTGGCTTTCTTCTATCAACTACACTCAAACCGGCGCAAAAGAAATGTTTTCCAAGCATTCGTGAGACGAAAGTAACAAGAGAGTTTGTGCAAAACACCATTCTCAACATATCAGTTGCAGCTGCTAAACTTGCTGTCCTTTCTACAAAGAACACAGACGGTCATTGTTTCTATTGTTACCACTCTATAGTCACAAAGCGAGTAACAAAAGATAAAACAAACGCAACACGTTTTGTAAAACTTAACAAACAAGTTAATTATCAATGTTATAGATGAGAAATGTGAGAGCAACTTACAGTAATCTGGAGCTGAAAGAACTGATGCACTCTTAAATATGGCGTTTAATTTATCGAACGCCTCCTGACATTTGTCAGACAAATAGAAAACTTGTTATTCCTACTTAATACATTAGTCAGGGCTCAGCAGTTATGGAACAATTTGAGTAAAACTGCCATACCCAAACATCGCATCCGTTGCATTGCATTGATAGGCACAGGGAACTCAGATATAGCTTTAACCTTAGCTTCTACGGACTTAACTTCACCACGTCCCTCAATATGTCCTAAAAATTTGACACAGGCTCGAAAAAGTTCACTTTTACTTAGATTAATTGTTCACTCAAGCGAACGAGAAATTTCCACATAGTTTCCCAGTGATCCTACCAGTAATCGCAGTAAATATTGGTGTTGTCAATGTCTTCATCTCAATCATCTATACCAGATGATGCCATGTTCATTAAGCACTGGAATGTAGAGAGATAATTGTTCACACCAAATGGCATCACTCTGAATTGACAGAGTCCCAATAGAGTTTCAATAACCTAAATTTATTTGCTCGATCCGTAATTAGAATATGCCAGAATCCTTTTAATGAGTTAGAACTGGTGACATGATTTGCATTTCCAATTCTGTCAATACAGTCATCAATTCTTAGTATTTGGAAATTAGTCTGGTTTGGTGCCACTGTTCGTTTTCTGTAGGCTGTGCACATACATAAACAATTATCTCGTTTCTACACAAGAATACATGGCTATCTCCAGTTACGTTTGCTTGGTTCAATAAAATCATTTTCCAACAGTATTTAACTTCCTTATTGAAACAATCCTCCTTAAAGTTTTCATCCTGTGAAGGCGCTATTTAACAGGTGTAGAATCTACAGTTTCAACATGGTGGATTTTGTTTGTTCAAGTTGGAACATCTGGGGACAAGTGCTCATATTCACATATTAGCTGTTTTAACTGATACATCTCCAGTGACTGTATATTTAAAAGTTTATATTACAAATTCGTTAATATTCCAGAATTATGAAGACTGGTTAAATCAAAGTAATTACATTCCGGTTATATGTCATCATTTACATTTTCACTGTCTGGTACAGTAACAACAAAATTTATTGACTGATTTAGCATACTGATATGGCAGAGTTATTTCTGTCCCCTCCCCGTCAGTATCGATGATATAATAAATCACTTACTTTCATCTAACTGTACAGGGACCATAGTACCTATCATGAAGAAGACATCGGGGTATGGCCAAGAGACCTAGAACTTTGTCACCAGGTTAGAACTTTCTTTTCTGTGTAGTTTTGTCATACCTTAATTTCATTTACAATTAGGTAGACTGAGGATTATTTCTTATCTTTTTGCAAGATTTCGATAGTATGTGTTTAGAATCAGAGACATAATCAAGTAAATTGATTTAAAAATAGTTTTTCTTGTAACAAGTTTAAAACAACTAAATACACGGGACTCTTGAACCGACTACCTAAGAGCAAACAACAATTATTGAACACCTTCGTCCCATTTGTGTTTGGTATCAAATTAATATGACCTTATCATAATCTTTAAAGTCTAATGAAATCTTTCCAAAGCCCCCCCCCCCCCCCTTTGGCTTTCAGGGTGATACACAAAGGACTTGAACCGTTCAATACCTAATTCATACATAACATGCTGGAAGATTGTCAACATGAAATTATAACTTTGACCAGATTGAACGGACTTAGGAAGACCAAAATTTGTAACGAACTTGATAAAGGCTCAGAGTACAGCCTTAGTCATAATATTCCAAAGGAATTGCATCTGGAAACCTTGCTGACGCATAAAGTATTGTCAACAAGTATTGGTTGTCCGATTAGTGTTATGTAAAAGGTATACGCAATCAGCAAGGCAAAGTACCAGGGCATATAAAACTTTGAGGAACTCAGGATTTCCTTAATAGTTTAACATTGATTGGATTAGCGGACTCAGATAAGTAATATAGAACCCTTCGACATGAATGGTTCATAATTTTCCATAATAGAGTAAGACTACGTTTCTTTTTTTACCCCACAAATATATTACTTCCAATACATGACCAACACCATGACCTATGAGATGCAAGAGCATCTGGAACTACTCTGCCGTTATAATTTTGTTTATTTTTTCATCTTAAAGCAATCACAAATAATGTGCCCCATTTTCTTACAATAAGTGCACGTAGGATCAGATAAAAATTTCGGATCGGTCTTATCAGACTTTGGATTCTTAATAGATGTATCAGATTGCTGAGATTAGTTTCTTACTAACCATTTGTTGAGAGGAAGACTTGCTGACAAAAACAAAAATTGTAAGATAAGGAATATTCATCAGCTGTAAAAACTACTTTTCCTGAAGTATCTATCTTGTGTTCATCAAGGTAAATTTTGACGTCACTTTGGACGCAATTTTTGAACTATTTGACTAATATAAAATGTCGAAGTTTGCAATAATCTTTATTAATCTGCTTAGATTAAAACCACCGGTCAAATAGTTGTTCCTTATCTCTAGCAAATTTGACATGAGTTTGACTATTTCCTTTTCGACAATTCCAAAACAACTGTAGATATGCGGCCGGTATCAGCTAATACCCCTTCAAGATGTTTTCCTTGACCAAATCGTAATAAGGACTTGCTGCTACTGATAGTGAAGTATCAACTTCACGAGAATGGCCCAAAATTGCACTCTGTGATAACAAAGTCAAGTACTCTTGGCCGTTTTCAATTGTCTGCTATATTTTTCAAAATTATAAAAATTTTCATCTACCTCTTTTTCTTTACTAATCTAATATTGTTTGCAACATCAACTATTGAACTTTCATGAGTGTAATGCTTTCTGCTTGCAAATTCTATTTCGTTTAATTTTAAATGCATTTCCATCTCTCTTTCTTCTTTTTGTCATTGCAAATTCATTCGCATCTCTTATTTTTGCAATTTTATCTACATCTTTCTTTCTTCTTTTCGTATCTGTTTCCATCTTTTCCCCTTGCAATTGTCCCTCTCTTTACGATTTTTGTATATCTTATCATTTACACAATCTAGCTCTACAATGAGCACTTTGTTTTGTGTTGAAGAGTTGTCTGTCCACTGGTACATGCCAAGTAGTTTTGTATATGTTACACAGTTATGTTTAGGGTTTCTGAATGCGTGAAGTTTTAGAATTTTCTCTACTTCTGTGGGAACGTTTCATTCAGAAATTCCACTTCCCCCTCCATTTTTCTAGTTTTTCCTTTGTTCTTCGTACAAAACGGTCGTAAGTTTCCACGGTATTACTGTCGACTACCATCAAATAAGACATGTTTTCTGTTTAACTTTAGGTTAATATTACTCCTCCTCTTTCATTGTGATATCAATGATGGCGTTATTTCAACATATTATAACAGTTCCAAAATTTTATTTCAGCAAAAAGGAAACATCGCCAGGTTTACATGGTATTTATATTTATGTGTGATCTACGCAAACGTCGCTTTTATGTCCATCCTCAAGGAATATGCAATTTAAAAAATTTACACAGCCCCCTCTCCCTATTTAATCCCTAACTAATTGGAGCTACATTTTGTCTCTTTGGTCCCTATTTTCGCGTTGGCTAACTTAAAAATTTAGAATCTCCCCTGCTAAAACTTTATAAACCCCATGCATGAACCGTATCCATTGATGATATGATAAGTTTCTGGACATTTGCAGTACTGACTAAACATGGATGTTGCAAATGTTTTGTCCACCATAGTTAGTGCCAACTTGTCATTCAATCAACCCGCAAAATTTCTAAGTTTCCACAGTTACTTTATTTATATATTCAAAGCTAAACACACACATGCACATACCTCAAACAAGAAATTAGAGTTAAAATATTCCCCAAAAATACAGAATAATGCGACTTTAGAAACTGTAGTGAGTAGCAAAGTCCGTGCCTTTGCAAAAACAATGACATTTTCTTCAGAGCATGAACCCGTGTATATGCCTTTGATTATGATGGAGTGATGTCTAGATAGATGGACGATGTTTACATGCTTGTCAGATATATATATATATATATATATATATATATATATATATA
>JAECUM010021647.1:0-50772 GCA_016617855.1 Megalonaias nervosa | reverse complement strand
TTGCATGAACAAAGAGGTGCAGTTTAAAGTGTCTGGGGTGCTGCTGTAAAGTTAGTCTGGTTCCCTGACTAATTTCACTAATTCTAATATGAAACTCGGATCCAAATCAAACACAGATGAACCAATTATCCAGATTTTTTGGCAACGATCATTTTTCCTTAGTTTTTGCTTGTATGACATAAGTCCATATTTTAAGGGTAATTTTCGTAAAACTTGTGGCAAAATCGTAAGGGTTGGCAGGTCTGCTAACTCAAGAAACTCTCACTCAGGCAGCATTTATGATGCTCTGGAGTTCAGCCTACAAACAGCTGCTAGAAGGTAGTCTGCTTATCAGGCTTAGTAGGCAGGGCAGGAAGTACTTGCAGAAGGTAAAGAGTTAAATGACATTCAAAATATTCAGTTTAGAATTAAGAGGTGCCACCTATTAATTCAGTCTCTAAATAACTCGCAATTCCATCCTTTTTCAGGAGTGCTCCAAAAGTAGCATTGTGATACATTAGTCAAATTGTGTTAGTGACAAATCTAACAACATCATGTGCACATGGCAGACAAACTGAATGAAGAGAGGAGAAGCATGCCAGCTTTTTTGAAAAGAAAATGTGCATCAGATAAAAATTAGACTTGGGTGAGTATTGATGATCAACTGGGGTGCTGAAATACTTTGTAGGGTGAACTTGAGCTGAAGACAAATCCAGCTGCTGTGGATTTCCATATTAACTGGTAAGCATACGACACCAGCTCAAGTATATGACACAGACCTGCAAAACATAATGTACATCAGTTATGCCTTTGAAGAAAAAGTACTTGTAAATGCTAGGCCAGGTACTGCATCATCTCGAATGCAAATTGAGAATATAAGCATCACCTACTATATCCGACATAGCTTGGTGTTGGCTTATATTTACAACTGTGACATCATCAAATCTTGTGTTCCAGCTTTTGACCGACATTGTTTGACCCAATGACGTCACCTGGAATCAACATAAAATTCATATGCATGTGAAAAATGGCCAGGTTTTTCTGTTCAAAGGAGAAATTACATGGCTAATAATGTGATGAAACATTGATATTATCTAGTTTTAATGGAACCCAATGATGTTTAGGACCAATATCTTTCAAGATTCAGTATTATTCTGATGATTGTCATATACAACTTTTTCCACTTAATGGCAGCATTGGGGCTTTAATCACATTTTGAAGTATACAAATGCATCGTGTTCATATGTAGTGTATTTTAGCCATACAACTTTAAAAGAGCATAGTAGAAACTATACATTACAATTTATTTTAAGTGACAGAAGTAATTAGATTACTTATTGTAACTGCAAGTTGGTAAAAATGCTTAATCAACTTTCATATAAATAAAAAATTTTTTTTTACTTTCTAAAACTTCACTGAAAACTCAGTTGAGAATGTTAGTTGAGAAGATTTGTAAACTATAGTTTGAAACAGCCCCAAACATGCATTAGGCCACAAAGTCAAGCACTGGTGTCTTTACAACATAGCATGTGTCCTAATTTCATTGTTGCTGATAAAACATTACAACTATACATCGACAGCAAACTGAAGCATAAAACCTGATCAGTGAACTAGACCCTTCTTTACAACTGAATCAACACAGCCCAGAACAAATAAAGAAATATGGTGCTATGCTCACGTTTAGTGAGCATATTTACATCATGGCACCATCACATACACACTGAAGATTTTAACTTGCACTGAATGACATACATCCCTTGGATTCAAATCATAAGCACCACTGCACTAAACTTAAATAATGTCTCCAAAATACAACAAAGAAATGTCAGAAATAATGCTTCAAAAATAATAATGATTTGAAGTAAGCAACCTTAAATAAATACCCATTTACACACCTGCAGTAATCATTCTAACATTATAAAGAAAAAGGCAATTAAACATGAAAGTACCAACACAGATGCCAAACAAAATTTGCCCCCTTACCCAAGCCAGTTTCAGGAATTAAATGATTAACTGGCCTGGATTGCTGTCTGAAAACAAAAGCCAAATCTGCTAATTATAAACAAAGGAGACAATGAAACAACCAGCTTGCCAATGTATGGAAAATTAGGATTTTGTTAAGCCAATGCACGAAAGTAAAATGGATCAATGATGATCTTGCTCAATCCGTATTCAGCATTTTAACCTATATTTTGATCATTCTTTCATGAACATGTGATAGTTGTATGCTGGTTATGTGCCTTATAAATGTGTACCTTTCATATTGATAACATCACTTGAGGATCGCTTATATCACTGAAAAATGGGAACTTCTGAGTGTGTGGATCAAAAGTAAATGAAACAGCTATGTACAAATGTAATCTGGAAGAATGCAATTTGGTAAAAACAAAGAAAAAAGCAAAATCTGCATTTAATAATTTTGGGAATAAACAAGGATACAAGTAACACTAAGCACATTTTGTACTGTGTAAAGTACTGTACATTATACAGCTCTCCTTGGTAACCTCTAACCAACTCATGAAATATGAAGTCTTTATTTCCCTTTATTTTATTTTGATTTTGGTGTGGCTCCATAAAATACATGATTGTGGTGTGGCTCCCAAAATTTTTTATATTTGTTTATGAAAAAGTACGAAAACCAATGTGTAAAAAGTTAATTATCATTTGGGGTAAGAGAGTGTGCATGAATTTGGATATAACATGATCATAGTGTGGGTCCCAAGATTTTATAATAATTTGTCTTATTTCTTGAAGTGCAAAGTTTGTGTCAAAATAAACAGTTCAATTTAATAATTCGGCAAGAAGTGATGCATTCTTGAAGAAAAAATTGTCTTATAATTGTATCTTTCTTGATATGAATCAAGATGATCAAAGTTTCAATTTGTGAATATTCATTTCAAATATTTCAAATATGTCACTGCCCTTTCATCTTAGCTTAGTTTTGAAGAAGTCATCTCATTAAAAAGCTGATATAGTGTTAATCTTATTATTATTGAACTGTGAAAAATAAAGGTAGCAAGTCTTCTCCATTTTTCTTCAGTGCGTGCAAGGAAAGAATAGAATTTCAACCGAATTTATATACTAATTAAATTCAGAATTTGCTAATCATCAATGTTCATCTCACTTCTAAACATTGTTCAAATTACGTGGCAATGATTTATATAAAAAAAAGTATGAGAAAGCTGCCAAAACGCTCATGTGGCTATGTGGCGTT
This sequence comes from Megalonaias nervosa, assembly GCA_016617855.1. Taxonomy (NCBI): domain Eukaryota; kingdom Metazoa; phylum Mollusca; class Bivalvia; order Unionida; family Unionidae; genus Megalonaias; species Megalonaias nervosa. The sequence continues at coordinate 47,579 of JAECUM010021647.1, read as the reverse complement.
ATCAATCATCTTGCAGTCAATTGATCTTTTATGCTATTTTGCATTTCTTTAAAAAAAAAAAATGACACGATTATTCCTTAGCAAGTATTCTTGCTGTAGTCATTCAAACAAATAGTGGTCAAAGTGTTAATTAGTGGGTATTTACAACTGAATTAACAGGATAGAGAAACACAAATTTTTGACTCATCAAGAAGCTTAAAGCCCCAGAGAGGATTAAGTCTGGAGTTAAACAAATGGAATTAGATTCTAGATTTAGTGTTCACAAAGTCAAACTAACAATGTTGTGGTATCAAAAAGTTTCTTACAGAATTTATAAATCAATTAATTTTTACCTTTTTATATTTAAGTTGGAACACTGATGGGGTGCTTATCTTCATGAGTTCAAAAATGTCAATTTGGCCGCTATTGTCAAATGATTAATGAATTACCATTCAAGTTACGTAAAATTATGACCATACGTTATTAACATGTCTTTGGTTTGGACAAGGAAAACCATTATTTCTCTCATATTTCCAGCCTTTCTACAACTGCCTTAAAAGTCTGGAAAAGAATGGTATAAAAGTTACCTCAGATTGTAGAACACTTACATGCAAAGATTTCTCCATTTGTGGAACTTGTGATTTACCAGCAAGAGCAGCTGTATGTAACATGAATCAGTACAATGGAAAACATGCTTGCAATAGATGTGAACAACCAGGAGAAACAAAGTTGGTGTCTTGAGTCATGCACATGCCTTTCCACCAGATGAAAGAAATATTTTTGGACTTCCAAGGACTGATGAAAATGTAAAAGAACAAAGGAGGAAAGATCTTCATAACAATGTAATTCAATGAATAAATGGCCCATTCTGTTTATCTTATTTTGACCACTATAGGTTTGTGCAAGGAACAGCAATAGATTATATGCATGGGGTCTGCTTGCGTGTTGTGAAAACAGTTGCTTTACTCTGGTGCCCACCAGAGCATAATGAGAAAGTGTTTTCATTCTGGAAGCATATTCAAGTTGTGGATTCTCGTTTACAGAGGATCAAAAATAATGCAACTCGGGTCCCACATTCCTTTAGCGAAGATAAATCCGACTGGAAAGCATCAGAATGGAGAAAATGCCTTTTATACTACTCAGTTCCAGTTTTGTAAGTCATCTTGCCTAGCACTTATTTCAATCAATATCTATAGTTTAGTGAAGCAATTTACATTCTCTTAAAAGACTCCATCCAAGAGTTGGATGATAAGTATGCTGAAAACTTCTGATGAAGTCTGTTTTTCTATAAATATCCTACAATAACCTTTTGTCCATGTTCTGGTCCTATTAAATTCCTATAGAATACTTTCCTAGTTGCCTAGGAAAATGGTAGGATAAATAATAGGAATTTCATTTCATAGGAATGCCCTAGTATTGGGAAATGGAACCTATAGGTTTCCTATAGGATTCAGTGGGATACTGTATGGGCATGACCTTTGGACATCTCTACACCATTCTCATGGAAAGGCTAGTTGATGTCTCTACCATATTTGCATTCAAGCTTTTAGACACATATGCACCATCTGCATGGAAGTGTTTTTGGATCCCTACTGTAAATATCAGCCATTTTGTGCTGGTTTTCATAGTGCCACCTCTGGGGAAACACCAATGTTAGATGCTACAGGCATTGAGGTAAATGACCATTATGTCACATCATGTGGTTGGTTTTTAAGATCTGTCATAATGATATTTTCCACTCTCCAAAATAGAGGCCAGAGATCTCATTCAGTATTTTCTTGAGTTTGGATGATTAAAATTTACGATGAAAGTTTCAAATGCTCAGATACAGGCTCTGATGTTGATGTAGACAACACTGATTTTTTTTATAATTTATCAAATTCAGATAATTTAGTGATGTAGATGTAGACAAAGAACTAGTAGATTTCAAGGTTAAGAAATATCAGCTACAATTGGTCACACTGTTTCACTGGTTCTCTCAAGACTTTAAAGCATATAAATATTCTTCTGTGAAAAATAATTATACAACAAAGACCATATTTTACTCGTAAACCTTTCTATTAATAGTAGACTTTGAACAAAAAGGTTAAAATGGTCAAACTTGATGCTGAACTTAACATCTACTATACTGCTATAAACTAAATTCATTAAGGCTGAGTGACACATTCATACTTCATGAGGTTGTACCCTAATTCCCCGCTCTGTAGCATCAAGGTCATTTCAGATACACCAAAATGGGTGGTATTACAAAAGGAGATGTAGATCTACAATGATACAAAATGATTTGTCTTTCTACTCACATTACAAAACACAGAAGGAAAAAAAAACATCATTTTTGAGGTCCAATTTTTTTTTTACACCAAAATTTTACTAGTTGTCAGAATCGGATTTTGTGTCTGGATTTTTGACATTTTGGCCTAAGACCTAAGGTAGACTGGTCTGAACTGCACACAGACAGGTGAACCTTTGCAAAAAGTAGGACAAGTTTGAGATTTGGAGTAAGAAGTGGCCAGGACATGAAAATGATGGGTCCAATAAGCGCCAAACATTTTTTAAAAAATTAAAGAACGATGTTACAAACACATCTAGGCATCCAGCTGAATGAAAACCTCTTCAAAGCAGATGTATTTGGATATATTCAGAAGTAACCCCCAAAATGTGTTTCCTATAACTCACACTTCAGGCGAAAATGACAAAAACCTCCTGGCCTTAAAGAGTTAATGGGTGAATTTTGATGAAGTCAGAAATATGAATATTCCTCACGTATCTGATCATTTGTAAATCAATATTCCTCATAAATTACAAAATTAGTCATTCCTTGACATTTTGTCAATTTCCAAAAACCATCTGAACAGGTTGGCTTATGTGCATGATTCTTGTAGCAAACAGATGTTCTATTTATAGCACACTGCACGACTTTGGTACATATTAACTGCCTATACAGCAACAGATCCTGAGGAAAAAGGTTTAGGACTGAACACGTGGCTAGCATTTAAGTGTAAATTCAGTTTTTTTTGGTTTGATTCTCTTTTTTAACAGCAGCGGTTGTCAATCTGGAATTTAATTGTACATATATCAAAGGATTACTTTTCCTTACAAACAAGAGGAGACAATTGTGCTGTTCAAGAAGCTCAACAAGGTGTGCCTCACATCAAGTCAGTGCACAAAATTTGTTCCAATTTCTTTCAATCAAGTAAAAGCATAAAATTATTCAAAAGAAGTTCATCAACCTTTTGTTAACTATGTAATAATTACAAGACCTTTTAACCCTTTACCTCATGCAAGCGCATCTGGATGCCTCTACTCCATTCTCATGAAAGCACCTCTGGACGCCTCTACCCGATTCGAATGGAAGCGCCTTTTGATGCCTCTACACCGTTCTCATGGAAGCACCTTTCGACGCCTGCTGATAACATCAGCCATTTTGAGCGGATTTTCATAGCACTCACCTTTGGGGAAAACCCCCATTAGATACTACATTCATTGATGTGAATGACCATTACGTCAGATCACATGGTTGCTGTTTAAGATTTGGTCGAAATCTGCTATTTAAAAGTAACTGGGTTGTATTCTACACTCTCCAAAATGGAGGCCATGATTTTGTTCAGTACTTTCCTGAGTTTTCACGATGAGAAACTATGAAAGCTTCAATAACTTAAGTAAAGGCTCTGGTATTGATGCAGGCAGCAATTAGTTTTTATAAATTATCAAATTCAAATCATTTAGTTGTTGTTGTTGTTGTTGTTGTGGGGCTTAACGCCATTTTTCAGCACACGATAGGCTATACATGGCGGCCAGTATTAATGGTGGAGGAAGAAACCGGGAAATCCCCGGAAAGAACCACCTACCCATGAGAAACTATTGGCAAGCTTTCTCACATATCCACATTCGCCGAATCCTAGACTCGAACCCACGCAGACAGAGGTGAGATGGCAGTGATCCGTAACGGAGAGCGCTTTAGACCACTCGGCCACTCGGGGCCCCCAAATCATTTAGTGATGTAGACACAGACAAAGAACTTGTAAATTTTGAGTATGAGAAACGGCAGCTACGGCTGGTCACATGGCTTCACTGACTTGATGGTGAATGAGCTCTCTCAAGATTTTAAAGCACATAAAAAATTCTTCCACGAAAAATAATTATACAGCTATAACGATTGTATTTTACTCTTAAATCTTTCCATACATATTATATTTGTACCAAAAATGTAAAATGGTTCACCTCTACCTTATGCAAGCGCCTTTGCATGCCTCTACTCCATTCTCATGGAAGCGCCTTTGGACGCCTCTACCTGATTCACATGTAAGCAACCTTTTGATGTCTCTACACCACTCTCATGGAAGCGCCTTTCGACACCTGCTATAAACATCAGCCATTCTGGGCCGGTTTTCATAGCGCCATCTTCGGGGAAAACCCCCTATTAGATAACTACATTCATTGTTGTAAATGACCATTACGTCAGATCATGTGGTTGCTGTCTATGCTCTGGTCGAAATCTGCTATTAAAAAGTAACTGGGTAGTATTCTCCATGCTCCAGAATGGAGGTTGCAAATTTCGTTCAGTACATACAACTAGAATCACAACTATGAAAGTTTCAATAACTTAGGTAAAGGCTCTGATACTGATGTAAGTAGCAATTAGTTTTTATAAATTATCAAATTCAGATGATTGAGTGATGTAGATGCAGACAAAGAACTTGCAAATTTCGAGTATGTGAAATGGCAGCTACGGTTGGTCACGCAGCTTCATTGACTTGACAGTGAACAAGTTTTCTCAAGATTTGAAAGCACATAAAAAATTCTTTCATGAAAAATAATTACACAACTATAAAGATCGGATTTTGCTCTTAAACCTTTCCATACATAACATATGTGTACCAAAAATGTAAAATGGTTCAAATTGCTGTTAAACGTAACATACACTACACTGCTTAACAGTTAACAGGCAGGCCTATGTGTATGGAGTCGAAGAGGTAACAGGTGTTCTATTTATAGCGCACTGCACTGGGCAACTTTGCTACATGTATATCGAAGGGCTGAAAAGCCATACACTCTATCAGGTAAAGGGTTAAGATTGATGTTAAATATAACATATACTACACTGCTTAACAGTTAACCCTTTACCTCATGCAAGCGCCTTGGACGTTTCTGCTCCATTCTCATGGAAGCAACTTTGGACGCCTTTACCCGATTCGCATGTAAGCACCTTTTGATGCCTCTACACCATTCTCATGGAAGCACCTTTTGACGCCTGCTGTAAACAGTCTTTCTGGGCGGGTTTTCCTAGCGCCACCTTCGGGGAAAACCCTCTATTGGATACTGCATTCATTGGTGTGAATGACCGTTACGTCAGATCATGTGGTGGTTGTTTATGCTCTGGTCAAAATCTGCTATTAAAAGTAACTGGGTCGTATTCTCCATGCTCCAAAATGGAGGTCACGCATTTCGCTCAGTATTTACTCGAGCTTTCACGATTAGAATCACAACTATGAAAGTTTCAATAACTTAGGTAAAGGCTCTGATACTGATGTAAGCAGCAATTAGTTTTTATAAATTATCAATTTCAGATGATTTAGTAATGTAGACGCAAAGAACTTGTAAATTTCAAGTATGAGAAATAGCAGCTACGGTTGGTCACGTGGCTTCACTGACTTGACGGTGAACGAGTTCTCTCAAGATTTTAAAGCACATAAAAAATTCTTCCGTGAAAAATAATTATACAGCTATAACGATCGGATTTTACTCTTAAACCTTTCCATACATAATATATGTGTACCAAAAATGTACAATGGTTCAAATTGCTGTTAAACATAACATACACTACACTGCTTAACAGTTATTAGGCAGGCCTATGTGCATGGAGTCGAACAGGTAACAGGTGTTCTATTTATAGCGCACTGCACTGGGTAACTTTGCTACATGTATATCGAAGGGCTGAAAAGCCATACACTCTATGAGGTATAGGGTTTACAGGCAGGCCTATGTGTATGGAGTCAAATAGGTAACAGGTGTTCTATTTATAGCACACTGCACTGGGTCACTTTGCTACATGTGTATCGAAGGGCTAAAAAGCCATACACTCTATGTGGTAAAGGGTTAAATTACCCTTTTATTGGCCAAAACATGGTTGAAATAAAAATGACTGATTACTGAAATGGTGTCTGGTTGTAAATCGCTCTTAATGTCTCGGTCATTCCAAGGGTTGTCTTCATTCACTGGCTGTTCAAATTTCAATAATGTTGACCCCGCATCCATCGTGGAGTTGCAATCGGCAAGCCTACCATGATACAATGGTCATTTGTAGGTATTTATTCCTCCATTGTGGAGTATTAACATGGAGTGTAAGTGGAGGAGATTAAGCCCCTCACTGTGAAGTGTGGGGTTTCGAAAAGTTGTACTAGCTGTACTGCATATTATGCTAAATGAAGTCAAATGTCTCCTTTAAATCAAGTCCCAACCAATGCTCCTTTGTCCATAGCATGCAACCATTTGTCAATAAATTTTGTAAGCAATGACAGGAGTGGTCTGTTCTAAATCCAAAATGTGACAAGTGAATTAAATAGTACTTTGAAAGGTAACTACTGTAAGAGACATTTGGAAATGCGTCTTTCCAACAGTTTAAAATCATGAAAGGCAGTTGTTACAAATGCTAACATACATGCACTCCAATCTACTTTGTTAATGCATTATCATACACTTTGTGCTTTATACTTCATGTATCCTGAGGATCTAAAGTGACAATATTACATCTGATACAACCTCAAACGAAAAAGCCCTTATTACTATTACGATTTATATTATTATTATTATTATTATTATTATTATTTACATAATGGAAGTATCTGCCTAAGCAGGTTTATTTGAATGTACATGAATATATTTACGTGAACAACTTCCGGTCCATCCACTGGGGGAAAGGTCCTTTTCGGCCCCATTGACACAAAATGCCCCCAGACTCCGCCCAGTCATCTCGCGTTCCAGGACTGCCTGCAGTCAGCACATCAATTGTCGACACATTGTAGTTTAGGCTGAGCAGTTCTGATGAAACTGCTGCTGCACCATCTTCCATTATATGCACTTCAACTGGGAAACTTGTTACCATATTCAAGGAAACACTGTATTTTCTGTCAGCATCAGAAGGAATAACAGCTTCCGGGCTCTGTTCTAAATCAAACTCTAGACTAATTTCTGAAAAAAGAGATGCAGTTTTCATGCAGTGATGATGGCGACCATAATTGCAGTACTCTTCTTCTACCGCAAATCTTCAAAAACAATTGTGTCTGTCTACACCTACAGGTGGAGGTTTGATTGAAAACAACAAAATTCACACAAGTAGCCACTAAACAATTTTTTCAATCTTTGAGTTTCCAGATGTTTTCCTTTTTCCAAAATGAGGCAATGGATTTTTGCATTTTACACAGAGATCAGTTCTGTACAAGTTAATATCAAAGAATCTTTACCACAGACGACTTTAAAAAGGGCTTTAATATATGGTTTTCCATTTCTATGCACCAAATTCTAATATATTCTTTGACTTTTTATAAGCAAAGTGAAATATCTGCAGTATTTATGAAATTACATCTGTGATCATTTTAAATCTGCTAAATGCACTGTAAAAAATACAAACTGAAATTTTGTTTTCTTCTCCATTTTAAAATGTAAAAAGTTTCCAATTCAGTCATCCCCATCTGTCAATAAGGCATTTAGCTCTGTAACACAATGTTTTTTTTTTAAAAAAAAAACATCTTTTAAACAGTACAAGCGTTATTGACACAGAAATAATGTAATCGAGTAAGCTATATAGAGCACAGAAGAAACCAAGTTTGGTAATTATATATCACTCAATTTGTATGAAGTATACATTTTTACTTCTATTCTACTTTACAGGACAAGTTTTGCAAATACTTTTTGAATGTTCATATACCTTTTTAAAAAGCACAAAGTTTTCTTTATCCCATTACTGCATATTGATGCCTTTCGATACCAACCCCTCTTACGCATAGTGATGCCTTTGGATGCCTTTCATGACAATCCAATTAAGATACACAGTACTAACAAAAGCAAGTCTGCGTGTCCATAACTATCGCTTATATGGCAGAGAATAATAATAATGATAATAACAACAAAATGACTTTATTTAAAGCTCATTTCATTGACTGACCAATCTTCCACTATGCTTAAACTTTTTACAAGATAAGATGTCTATAGACAACAAATGCTACTGAAAAGTGGACTCTGATCTACAGCTACTATAAAATATGTACATGGTGAGTACATAATAATAATAATGACTTTATATAAAGAAGCTCATTTGGTCAAGTGACCAATCTTCTGTGAGGCCTTCTACAATGACATTTGTACAAATATATATATAATGCACAACTTTTACAAGATGAGGTGCTTTTAGACAACAAAAACTGCTAAAAACTCAACAACTGATCTACTGCTACAATAAAATGTGCACAAGTCTTTAAGCATGAGTACATAGGGGATTCATACAAATAGTAGTAGCAAACATTATAGGTGAGTACATAACAATTTTGTAAAAAGCAGCAGTACTAAATCAAACAAAATCATACAAATGACCGTTTCTGTTAAAGTTGACTAAGAAGCTTTCTGAAAGCTTGGCATGTTTCAGCTGACTTTATATAAGGTGGTATGGAATTCCGTAGTTTGGCTCTAGAAAAAGCAAAAATCTTCTTATAAAACTCTGAATTTGGTTTAGGTACCTATAACTTATTGTTTGAGATGGATCTTAGTTCATACATATGTACATTTTTAACAAATTTAAAATTACATTTAACATAATCAGGAGCCAAACCATTCAAGGATTTATAGACTAGTGAACTCTTATGAAATTGAATTCTCTACTGAAATGGAAGCCACTTTAGGGTCTTAAAACAATTTATTGATGGTGTATCTAAATCAGCATTAAGAAAAACTCTAGCTGCTCTTTTTTGAAATTTCAGTAATCTTTCCTAATTTTCTGTACCACTATTACCACAGATATAACAGCAATATTCTAGGTGTGGCATGATTTATGCATTGTTGAATATCTTTCTCTGTTCTTGAGGAAGATAAGATTTTATTCTGTTCAAGAGATAAAGCACTGAATTAACTTTTTTAATGACCTTATCAACTTGTATTTTCCATCACAAGATATTGTCTATCATCATGCCAAGTAGTTTTTCATTTTCAAACTGTTTTATATCCATTCCTTTTATCACTACTTTGAAATCATTTTTCTCAACTTTTACTCTTGCTCGACTACATTTTGATCATGACTTTAGATTTGGCTGCATTTATCTTCATACCATTGTGTTCACACCAGTTATTTATTTTTTACCAAATCTTTATTTAAATTAGTGCTATCTCATGGCCTGTTGATCCAATGTTATATAATGTTGTGTCATCTGCGAACAAGTTGGTGGTGGATAGCTCTATATGATATGGTAAATCATTGATGTACAGCAGAACGAGTAATGGTCCAGGAACTGATCCTTGTGGAACACCTGACTTTATCAGTTTCTGATCTGAAAGTTTATTTAAAACAAAAACTTGCCAACTCTTTACCTTCTGCAAGTACTTACTGCCCTGCCTACTCAGCCTGATAAGCAGCCTGCCTTCTAGCTGTTGTTTGTAGGCTGAACCCCAGAGCATCATAATTGCTGCCTGAGTGAGAGTTTCAGTTAGTGCACATACTGTCTACATTTTTTATATCAATCTTGTCCCATTCAAACTATGTAATTTAATGAAAACGAATATTTTAAACACTTACCAAAGTTTTGTGCCACTCATTTTCATCAACAAGTACATATAATCCTCAGGAATCAATGATTATAGTCACATATTCATAATAAACAATATACCTCAAGATATCTGTTGCGTTTATAATGTATATTTGACTACTTTTCTCACCATTATTTTGCACAACTGGAATATTTCTTTGGGAAAAAACTGTAAAAAGAAATCTATCTCCCTTGCATTTTCATGTAAATTAAATGTTGGCCCTGAATCAGCTGTAAATTCGTCCACATGCAATGGTCCCACGTGTTCCAACCAGTAAAGATCGTCACGCGTTTCATCGTTAGATTCAGATAAAACTGAAATGTCAGTTGTCGAAACAGACTTGTACTAATGTCCTATCCTTCATCTTTAATTGGATCATTAAAGGCAATGTCATTTGCAATGTTATCAATTTCAAATCCTTCAAAACTTTCGTCGGTATCGCCGTTGGAATACACGAATGTTGCCATTTTGTTTAACTTTCACAACTGACCTTGTTTTCAAAGGAAATTCCCACTTATACGCTGTAAAACTACTAACAGAGCACTTTCATCATTTTATATAAGGACTATCATCATTGGCTAAATTTTGTTAAAAAGACCGGATGTTTGCGATTTCATCCAATGCGAAGCTTTAATACGAAATGTTTATATGCGTCTCGGGGGTTTCCCAATCCTTGGCTGGAAACTCATGTATGAGCCAGCCAGGATAGAGACGGTATTATTAGCAGCTTGTATACGAGTCTCTGGGGTTACAAGGCTATTTTTTGCATTGCATATATGCGTTAGCAGAAGTTAAAGAGCTAACCTTCATGATAGGATCAAAACCAAGTTAAACTTTCAAGGTTAACTTGATGTATGTTGAGCTTTTCCAGCAGGATTTTGTGATTTAAAAGGTCAAAAGCATTTGCATGGTCAAGAAACAGTATGCCTACAAGGATGCCTTGATCTATTGCTGTTAAACAATCATCCACCATTGTAGTTATTGTAGTCTGGCATGAATGTCCGCCCCTACGAAAACAAATTCATGACTTAATGAACAATCATAAACTGTTCATGAATGTTCATGAACGTTCTTGAAATGTTCATGATCAGTTCATTATTTGAGTTCATGAACAAATATTCATTAAAGTTCCTCAACCAAGTTCATGAACACTTCAAGAATTTTGATGAATCATGTACTTGAGTTCATCGATGAACTTTTATGAACTATTATAATATCTTTGAAGTTCCTGAAATGTCATGAACTTGCTTCATGAACAATTCAAGTATTTTGATGCACCACCAAGATATTTCTTAAAAATGTATATGAAATTTCTACATCATTATAGTAACAATACTGATGCAAATAACGTGATGAAACTGGAAGCAACTATATGCAACATGCGGAGTCAGAGTGGATAAATTTTTATCGATTAAAACATCCGACTCCTGTGACTATATATATGACTAGTCAGCTTCAGTTAAAATACAACAAGTGACAAAATTCTCCAATAACATAAATGCTCAGTAAGTTGTGTATTAAGTGTAAGAGATTAAATAATTTTGAGTTGGATCATAATTATTCCAGAAAATAAAGTGGGGTACAAAAATAATGTGCTAAAAGCTGAAGACAATGTTGATCAGAGGTTATCTGTAATTAACTTTAGCTTTCTTTCAGATCAAACAGCAGAAAAGTAAAATTATTAAGGATGAAGTTTGTAGGTTAAGGAGGAAAATCTGACAACTGGAGGATCTTATGACCAAGATGGAAGAGACATTAAAAAGTGACTGCTGCAGCAATGTTAAAGATCCAAACAGTAATCGGATGGAACAGCTCAAGTTGCAGATGGAGACATTCAGTAGTGACAATGGGTGGGATCTGATTAAATTATAGGCCCTGAATGTCTTCACAAAGGAGTTATCTGAAAGGTCAGTCTCTGGGAAAAAGATTGGTCAAGTCAGGAGAAACTCCAGTGGAAAGACAGCCCCTTGACGATGAAAGTTAAATATGCTTCAACAGTTGATTGAACACAACTGCCCCAATATCTCTTGAAAAATTTCCAAAGAAAAATAAAACATACAAAAAGTGTTGCTAAGAGTAAAAAAAAGAATATCGCTTAATGTCAGTTTACATGTTCTTTGTTGCATATTAGAAATTTATCTGAAATTAAATACCATTTTTAAGATAATATGTTGCATTTTATACTGTTTTAAAACCCCCACATCTAACGTTATGTTATGATTCAGGATGAAATAGGTATTTGTGAGATTGTCAGATAATCAAATTTTTTTTTATAGGAACTGTTCATGAAGTCATGAATCATTCATGTCAGGAACACTGTTCATCATAGTTCATGAATATGTTCATTCACTTCTTCATGAATGATGATGACCCAGTATGTGAACTTTATGATTTTGAGAGAATTCTGAGTTTTGATGGTTTTGAGATGAATGATATGGAATATCTGAATTAATATTTTCACTGTCAATATATGACCATAATATTCCTCTAAATCATGGGTCTCAAACACACAGCCCGAGGGCCACATGCGGCCCGCCAAGAATTATCCTGTAGCCCGCAAAACCATTGGCGTCACAAGGTGTCATGAGAGATAACAAAGGTGGTGCGGCCCTTGGGCCATCAAAAATGCCCTCATGCAGTCCTCAGGGTGGTTTGAGTTTGAGACCCCTGCTCTAAATCATGACTATCAACTGTTTTTTCAGAAGATTTTTCAATGACTCTTGAAACATTAGTACATTCAACAGTTACATCAATAGCAGTTAACACATTCTGGTCACTTTCATTGATAGAAGCACTTAATGGGATTGCACCAGAGGTAATTCCACAGACATCATCAATCAAGAAGTAATTCCATGGACATCATCACTCAGTGGGGTATCTGTACTTTGTTTTCTGTCATCACAGGGAGAATTGCACTTAATAGATCTTGTAGGATATTTTGAAGTTTCTGGAAAAATGCATTTGGTTGTTAAACTTATGGTCACATCTTCATTGCCACTTTCCTAATGCTGAATATCTGAGTGGAACATTTTGCAGTGTTTTGCCTTATTTTCATATTGTAGACAGTTTTTGATTGTTGCTGTAGGGTTTAATGCCATTTTTCAGCATAGGATAGGCGATACATGGTGGCCAATATAATTGATGGAGAAAGAACCCTGGAAAATCCTGGAAAGAACCACCAACCCATGAGAAGCTGCTGGCAAGCTTTCTCATGTACCCATGTTAGCAGAGCCTGAGACTCGAACCCACGCAGACAGAGGTGAGATGGCGGTTATCCAAAATGGCGAGTGCTTTTGACCACTCGGCCACTCAGGGTCCTAGACAGTTGTGACACTGTATTTTGCTTGTGTGTCTGCATGATTGCACATTATGCACTCATTCAAAACAGTACAAACATCTTGATCTCTGATAATGGTTAGAACAGTTTGCATGGTAACCAATTATGTTTGTGATCTATGCTTCTATGCCTTTTAGTGGCATCATAGCTGTCCTTTAGCATTGGGAAAATCTCATTTATTGCATTGAGAAAGTGGGATAAACCCTTCTTATTTAGATGAATTTTGTCCTTCACCATCAAGTGTTCCAGAACTAATCCAGACTTGGTCACGAATCCATGTTCAATGTATATCATTTTGTGACTCCACTCCTGGCACAGATGTTCAATTAGAGCATTGAACTCACGAATGTCAATGTCAATTCTTGGGCATGCTCTGCATAAAAAGATTGAACATTTAGGTTTTTCCAGGTATATGTTGTTTAGGATAAAAACTGGTTTCAATCTGGTCAATATGAATATTATTACATCACTGCCACCAACATTGATAATAACGTGTCAAATTATTGAGAAAGGTTAATTTTTCTCAAGGCATCAAATATATGACCAGTTTCTGCCCCAGGTAAACACTTAACTTTAACCCAAGGTTTCAGACCGCTTTCATTTACATATTTAATAATACAGTCTCCAATTATGAGAGTATTTTATCTGGAATTATCATGTTCTTTGATGTTTTCTTCTGTCTTTGGTAGCATCCAGTGTATTATGAAATCTAAAGATGTTTATGTCTGAAATATGAAGACCCTTAATTGCTATTTGTGACATTGTGAGGTAGAGAATTTTCCACTGTAGCTTTAGGGACTGTAGGGTTTTTACCAGAATCAAAGAAAGATTACTAGTGAATCTGTGTAGAATGTTACAGATGAGTACATGAAATAACAATGTTTTAAATGAGTAGCAGTAATGAATTACACAAAAAGATACAGTGATTGTTTCTGTAGATGTTGACTATGCAGCTTTTTCAAAGCTTCCGGTACAGAAAAATCTCACCAATTCACATGAGCAGCTCATAAGCTGCCATGAGAACCTTGTTAGAAATGTATGCAAATTGGGTAGATTTTGCAGGCTCATGTGTGCCGTTTGTTAGATCTTGTAAGCCAAGGAGAAACTAACCTAATTTTCACACGTGTTGATTTTGCTCACATGAGAATTTAAATGTTCACATGACAAAGTAGAACTTAGAAAATGTTCTTTTCATTAGTGTTTGGCTGAGGTCATGGGTACCTTGCTACTGACTGTCTTTAAAGTGAAAAAATTATGATGAAAGTTTATCTTAAAGCAGCCAGGTGTAGGTATATAAATGCAGTAATAATTAAAATACCTCCAGTATGCACAATTAGTTATCATAATTTTGCATCCATTGATGAGAGCAAAATATTCGAAAATTAGGGCAAGTTTTACTGCCATTTTGTTTCATCATCATCACTTTCCTTGAAGCAGCTCTATGTAATTTTACCAAAGTTAAGAGCAACAAAATACATCATTATGAACTTATTAAAAAACAAAATAATATATATCAAAGGCCAGAAAAACATATCTTAACAATTCTGCCAACATTAAGACCTGGAAATATTAGTCACGCATATGACTCATGTCCACCAAACTATGTATTATCTGTTGTCCTGTATAATTACAACAAAGATACCAGGAAGAAAATAATAGCCTACAGATAATACAACATGCTAAAACCTTTTAAATACATAGATACAGCCTGTAATAAAAGTTTATATTTGGAAACTACAAGTCTTAATTTCAATGTACTGAATTTCAAGTCCACAATGTTATATGTGGAATAAATCTGTTCACATGGGGAATTTTTATTGTGGTGTTCAAAAAGTTCTCTAAACATCAAAACTGCAGCAAACAAAACTACCTTGCATCATTAGAACATGCACAAATATTGCCATTTGACTACAAGCACTTGCATATTGTTCATGCCAGCAGAGTTCTGAAGTTGTTATATGCTGAACCAAATGTGACAATGATCAGAGGAGCACATATTTTGTTCAGGTAGCAGAAATTTCGTCTGAATCAAAGGTAACATAGTTAAATTAGACCATTGGTTGTAGTAACTTTAATATCAGAATTGGTGTTTCTGAACAAGGTATGTTCTTTCATTGTAGACTTATGTTGACCTAGTTGAATCTCTGAAAATGGCGGTTACATGGCCGGCTGCGTTTCTTGAACAATGTACCATATTACAACAGATTATGACATTGTCAACAAAAAGGATTAGTGGGTACTGACACAATCAAATGACTTGGTGGGACATCTGAAGAAAAGCTGAAAAGAACATATCCCTGTTGGGCCAGACACAGTATAGCTACCATTGACTGCGTCACAGAGTAGATTTACAGAACTTGTCAATGTGATATTGACAACGTCTGGTGATACACAACAACCACAACCCATTGGATCGTTGTTATGGTGGAGTGGTCCCACAACAGCTGGTGCTACCATCAACCATCCCAGCACAGTTCTGATTGAGGACCTATAAATGTAAACGGCGTAATCCGGTGTTGACATTTTAATGACGGCACCCAACGATGGCTCGCAAAATCTGATAGCAATCTTTGATTCTTTTCTCATTAATGATTTAATTCTGCGCTGAAATTCATCACTGATTTGTTCAATTTGATATGATCCTGTTGGAATGGTAACGACTTCCCAGATTGGGATTTTCCCGCCACCAGTTGTGATGATGGGTTTATATGCGAATACTAGTGAATTGTTGGCAGATAATTCGCCAAATGATTTTTCTCTGATACTTGGCCAACTATAAGTCATAACTGTGCCAGTGCTAACTCAAAATGCCAAAATGAAACATCAAATCTTTCAGAATATCTATGCATCATATTACTATTACACAGTAGGAAAATTCACACACCTCAGTAACACTCAAAGCAGATGTGAATCTCACATGTTTGGCGTTGGTTTAAAAAACCACTTTACATCACACAAAATAGGAAACTGTGCATAGGTTTGAAATAAACGAAACGTATGCTGTTTGTTGACAGCCTGGGACAGAGGAAGACTGATGAAGGCATTTGGGGCACCTTTTCCTCCTGCGACTTGCTGCAATGGCATGAAAACAGCAGTTAATCGCAAAAATTAAGTAGCATGCAAACACATGCAATCCAATGAGTCATGCATGCCTATAGGCAATATACACAATTATAATTCAAAACTACTACTACTACTACTACTGCTACTACTGTGGCTGTGGCACATGTATAATATTAGTCTACAAAGTAACAGACCTGAAGCGGTAAAGGGTTAAGGATTAAACAGGAATATAGAGATGGTTGGAGTATGCCAATCTAATCCCCTTTCCCTAACAGGCAAGCAAACTAGTACTTCAAAAAGGACAGTTAACATCAACACAGGGTATTGACCCCACCCATGTCCCCAAACTAACAATAAAGACTGGTCCAGCTAAAAGACCTGACAGGCATGCATGCCTTTATTAGATTGAGATTGCTCTTACCTGTGGTCAACACGAATGTGCAAGTCACTTACATCAGTAAATCAAAAATCAGTTAAAGCACATGCAGTAAACACTGGCCATCACATGTCTCACTCAACAACAAATCCAGGTACAGAAGGAACTGCTCTAAGACAACCTCCAATTACCCACAGCATGAAGCTAAATTAAATACCAATACAAAATACAGCTGTCACGATACTTTCAGTCAGTCTAGTCATGGAAATCAAGAAGTTGCTGCCCAAAGCAATGCATCTGAATCCCCCACTTGTCAAAATCAGCAATATAATTAAAGACAGACCTCTTCTCAAAAGATCATCAATAATCAAAGGAGTAAGAACAAGAGGATTACATAAAACCCCAACATAAAAACTGACAGAGGTGCAACTATTAATACTATTACAGAAAAAATATTGGAAATGGATATGTCACCATATCATACTGTAATTCTTCTCATGGTGGCAATAATAACAGTAATGGCCAATTTTTAAAGGACACTGAGGATGATTATGAAAGTTTGTTGTATGCCATCAGGTCCAAAAACAGAGAGTATAAAATAATCATCTCAGGTCTACCACCAAGAAGGGATGTACTTACGACTCCACTAAATGATACCCTAAGTAAGTTATGTGAATATTTCCAAATACTCTTTCTTCCGCAACACAAGACCAGTTCTTCAAAGACAATCGAGTGAACCAACAATTATACCAGCAAGACCGAATCCACTTGTCCAACAGAGGCACTGCCTTGTTCCTTAAAAATATAGACCAGTACATAAGACTTATAAAAGGGGTTAGGCATGAGTCAGAAAACTGCTTGTATTGTGTAGAGTATGGTCATGTAACACAGCTGTCTTCATGGAAAACAGATTCGTTGCCACGTTTGTAGTGAACTAGGACATAAACAAAAGTTGTGCACATACCAATAGGTAGAAGGCAATGATGTACAGGCCTATGCAACACATAGCCAGCAACAAAATGCTTTATAATATGCATATACATTTCTATGTAATAATAATAATTTTATAAACAGGTTTCAGACACTATCTGATTTGTGTACAAAGTGAACTTGCTAACATGTAAACAACTATGTGATACTGTTCAAGTTACTTCTCCCTCTGATGCACCTCAAGTGTTTAGTATGTCAGTGTCTTCTTGTACATATGTAAATCAGTCTCATATTGAACATTCTCATGTATCCAACTCTACTACATGTGGTCATGGTACAATCTTGTGTTATCTTCTTTATGTGTTTATGTAAATAATCAAGGTGATGAAAAGAAATGTCAAGGCTAAAAACAATACATTACCTACTACTATGTCTGAAAATCAAACCTCAGATCAAAATTGCCACATCTTTGGCCTTCTCAAAAGAGGTCTGCAAATAATCAACCTAAATATTCAACACATCCTCCCTAAACTGATTGAGATTAAATTAATATTACAGCAAACTAGATCAGTCAATATTCTAGGTCTATGTGAAACCTTTCTGATGATGATACTGATGATTTTGCTCTCCAAATACAGGGGTTCAACTCTGAAAGAAAATATAGGGAATCCATGTAGGGTGGGGGTGTTCTTCTCTATGTAGACAGTTCCAATAGTTATAACAGACTTGCTGATCTAGAGACTACTGGGGTAAAGAGTATCTGGATCGAAGTAACCCTTGCCCAATCAAAGCCAATACTCTTATGTTCAGTTTACAGGCCACCTAGTTCCACACCTGATTGAATTGATAGATTTGAGATGCAAATTCAAAAAGCATTACTAAAAGAAGATCAGAAACTATCATGCTTTTCAAATAATTTTGACAATACAGGTAGAACTGATATTTGTCTGTAATTCCCTGGATCCTCCTTTTCTCCTTTCTTAAAGATAGATATAACCTTTGCACATTTCAGCACATTTCAGTGTTTCTGGAAAATTACCACTCATCATACTCAAGTTTATGATATGCATTAACGACTTTGTAATTACTGGTGCAGCAATTTTAAGAATTCGTGGACAAATACCAGCCAATCCAGAGGATCTATTAATATTCACCTTAATTAGCTTATCAAAAACATCAGCTTCACTAACATTAACCATTGCAAAATAATTATCATCAGGAATTTTTGTTCTTATAAATGATAGAAGAGCATCAGGTTCAATTAGGATGTTAGTCTGGTTCTGAATACTGTTAATGGAGATGCTTATGAAGAAATTGTTGAACATTTCCACAATGTCTTGTACAGGTGTTGCTATATCATCATTTTGCTTAAGACTAGTGGGAAAACAACTGTTCTTGGGTGGGTTCAGCTCTTTTAGATGCTTCCAGAATGTCTTGATACTCTTACTTTCATCAATAGCCTGTTTATTATAGTTCTCTTTTGCCCT
This sequence comes from Megalonaias nervosa, assembly GCA_016617855.1. Taxonomy (NCBI): domain Eukaryota; kingdom Metazoa; phylum Mollusca; class Bivalvia; order Unionida; family Unionidae; genus Megalonaias; species Megalonaias nervosa. Next base: position 28,618 of record JAECUM010021647.1, on the reverse strand, counting down.
ATCTATCTATCTAACAGTTCAACTTTTGCAGGAGAATTTCATGATCAACAAGATCAAAGGCTTTCTTGAAGTCAAGGAAAACAATACCAGTCATATGTCCATTATCCATTTCCTTCAGCCAAAGATCAATTAATTTGGTAAGTTCTGTTTGGCATGAGTGGTGCTTTCTAAATCCTGATTGCACTTTATGAAATAGTGAGCAAGCTTCAAAAAATTTATAGACCTTACAGGTTCAACAATCCTTCTTTAAACTGGTCTAGATTATACCTAAACCAAAGGTCTCAACAAGTAAGCATTGGCAATATTAGCTATCAAACTCGTACTATTCATTCAGGGGTCCCTCAAGGAACAGTTTTAGGCCCTCTCCTCTTCCTGATCTATTTTAATGATCTACCATTAAATAATGAATCCACAAATACAGATTTGATTGCAGACGATGATACTGAAGTTATCCAAAAAAGATTAAACTCAGACCTTACTATAGTCCAAAAGTTGGCACAACAAAATAGGATGGTAATTAATGAAGGTAAAACAAAATGTATGAATTTGGGAATATCATAAAAGCTACACAAGTCAAGGAACCCAGAACTATCTCTTACAATAAATAATCATGTCAAACAGGAAAAGCTTGTAGGTGTGTCTGTACATAATAATTTATTATGGAATGACCATATTGATAAACTTTGTAAAACACTGTCATCCAAAATTGCCCTACTCAGCAGAACCAAGAAATATTTACCTATGGAAACTCGCAATCTGTACTACAAGTCATATATTCTTCCAACAATGGATTATTGTTCAAATGTATGGGGAAACTATGCTAAATCTGAGCTTGACATGATTTATAAACTTCAGAAACGAGCAGCATAATTTTAGATGCATCAATAATTGATCATCCTTCAAAAGCATTGTTTACAAAACTCAAATGGTTCGCAATATATGAAAGGATAGATTTTCACAAGGCAGTTCTTTTATATAAATGTCTACATGGAACTGCACCAGAGTATCTTCAGGACTTATTCAGGCCTTTTTCAATGCAATACCAGTTGAGATCAGTATCACATGGAAACCTTCTAGCACCAAAACCAAGAACAGAGCATTATTTATAAAGAGCTTCCATTTACTCTGCTACAGTTCTGTTGAACAAGCTTTCACTAAATGTAAAATCTGCTGGAAATATTACAGTATTTAAGAAGAGATATCATGAGTATGTATGTGTTTCTAATAGATAATGGAATTTAGTATTTTAATACTAAACATGTTAAAATAAACAGTAAAAATTTCAATCTTCATATAATGTCCATTGTTATACTCTCCTTAAGAGGGCCTCAAGGGAGAATAGTCTTCAACTTAGTCACCCTCTATAAATAAAGCATTATTTATTATTATTATTATTATTATTATTATCAGTCACAGTATCTTGCAAACATTGAGAGGTAGCCACTGATTCCTGCATGGAAAGCATGAATCACTCTCAGACACTTTCCCTCCCTTTGGTGGGGCCAAGGATCCATTCTTCTTTAAGCGCTTATGGCATCAAACCAAGTTGTGGTGAGAAGAAAGAGCCTCTCCTCCTCCTCTCATACTGTAAATTGGTACCAAGTGCAACCCTTGACTTGTCCATACACAACATATTGGAACATCTATTCATGCATACACAACCCAGGTGGTGTATGTATCCCACAGGGGCTTCTTGTGCCCGCTTAACCATATCAAGAACCCAAAGAAGGGCAGGCAATACTTGCCCAAACACTGATTATTAAAAAAGGATTAATACTAAACAGAAGCCTGCCTGCTAAGCTTGGCATAAACATCTTCAAAAGTAGCAAAATATACACACTTAAAAGTCCAAGGACAAGGGAGAAAAACAATATTGCCAAATTCTGATGAGCAAACTTGGGGCAAGTGCACTCACATCCAAATCCAAGCAAAATGAGAAATGTGTTCTGCATCTTGGCTAGGCATCAGACTGGGATCATGTTTTTTTTTGTTTAGTTTTTTTTTCTTCCAATTCTGGGCATCCAGTTACTAAATGGAGAACAGAAGCTCTGACTAAGGACTCAGCATCCCAGAAAAGGTATTAGAGCGATGTAACAGTAGCAGACAATTTAATTGGCACCAGGGAAAAAGTATCTGACAACTTGTCATTCAATACAACCAAATTATTATTTTAGTAGGTGGAAATGATGCCAGTGAGGGAAGGTCACTAAATCAAATCAGAACAGATTTTGAAAGTTTACTGTATGCTGCTAGGTACTGCAGCCCAGATACATGTAAAATAATGATACCAGGACTACCTCCTCGTACGAACACCAGGGTGAAAGAAATCAATGATCTGATAATTGACCTATGTGAAGACTTCAACCTACAGTACATTCCACAATACACATCTTTCTTTCTTCAGAACCAGGATGTCAACCTAAGCCTCTACCAAAGACAAAAATCATTTAAGTAGAAAAGGAACCTCTCAACTACTGAGAAATATTAACATGTATGCCGCCATTTTCAGGCAAGAGTACTGTCTCTACTGTGGAGAAACTGGGCATGTGACACAGGTATGCCATCAAGGCAAACAGATTGAGTGCTTCAGATGCCATAAATCTGGACACAAACAAAGACTCTGTCAATTAATGTATTATACATATTAGGAAGCTGGCAAAGAGGAAAATGCCAGTGCTTCATTTATAACAAATCTAAATGTACCTAGTAAGACTCTTGACTCTAACTATCCAATGGACACTACTGTAAATGCAAAAATTAATGGATTTTCAGGGTCTGTATGTGACTTTAAAGACGCTAATATATATGAACATTTAAATATGGAAACAGGATGTCAGAATGATAAAAGTAGTATCAAAACAATCTCACTGAGTAACCCATTGCATAATGACTTGCATATAATTGATACGAAACCAAATATAAATGGCATTAACATAGGTCACTTAAATGTACAAGGTATAGTGGGAAAAATAGACCAGATTAACCCTTTACCTCATGGAGTGTATGGCTTTTTAGCCCTTCGATACACATGCAGCAAAGTTACCCAGTGCAGTGCGCTATAAAACAGAACACCAGCTGTTGCCTATTCAACTCCATACACACAGGCCTGCCTGTTAACTGTTAAGCAGTGTAGTGTATGTTACGTTTAACAGCAATTTTAACCATTTTACATTTTTGGTACACACATATTATGTATGGAAAGGTTTACGAGTAAAATCCAATCATTATAGCTGTATAATTATTTTTCACAGAAGAATTTTTTATGTGCTTTAAAATCTTGAGAGAACTCGTTTACCGTCAAGTCAGTGAGGCCATGTGACCAACCATAGCTGCCATTTCTCATATTTGAAATGTGCAAGTTCTTTGTCTGTGTCTACACCACTAAATCATCTGAATTTGATAATTTATAAAAACTAATTGCTGCCTACATCAATATCAGAGCCTTTACTTAAGTAATTGAAACTTTCATAGTTGTGATTCTAATCGTGACAGCTCAAGTAAGTACTGAACGAAATGCGTGACCTCCATTCTGGAGCATGGAGAATACAACCCAGGTACTTTAAATAGCAGATTTCAACCAGAGCATGAACAGCGACCACGTGATCTGATGTAATGGTCATTTACACCAATGAATGTAGTATCTAATGGGGGGGTTTTCCCGAAGGTGGTACTACGAAAACCCGCTCAAAATGGCTGATGTTTACAGCAGGCATCAAAAGGCGCTTCCATGAGAAAAGTGAAGAGGCATCAAAAGGTGCTTACATGCGAATCAGGTAGAGGCTTCCAAAGGTGCTTCCATGAGAATGGAGTAGAGGTGTCCAAAGGCGCTTGCATGAGGTAAAGGGTTAAGTTAATACTGACTCCCAAGGACAATAAATATACATGTTTTAGGACTCACTGAAACCAAATTAAATACTAACCACAATGATGATCTATTTCACTGTCAAGGCTACAATAAACCATTATGCAGGGACAGAGAGACAACAGGGGGAGGTCTTGTTGTATACATTAGGGAAGATGTAAATACAGAAGGCGACTTGTCTTGGAGTCACATGAAATTGAGAGTATCTGGGTGGAAATTTTTCAAAATAATGCAAAATCATTCCTAGTTGGTTTCATTTATAGGCCACCTTCCTCCAAAGCAATTTGGAATGATACCTTTTTGAAACAAATGGAAAATGTTCTTGTACAGGAGAAAGAAACATATATACTTGGCGATATAAATAAGGACCTTCTCAATACTCAAATAAGGAACAACTGGATGGAATTTATTGAATCATTAGGTCTAGTCCAACTGGTAAATGAGCCCACACGAGAACAGAAAAATAAAGCACTCTTATTGATCACATTTATACAAACCTAAGAGACAATGTGGTTTGTGTTAATGTACAGAATGTTGGTCTTAGTGACCACTATCCTACTTTTTTGACAAGAAAGGTTAAACGCAAGAGAAATAAGAAAACTACACACAAAACTATCACTTAAAGATCATTCAAAAATTTTAATGAAGAACAATTTCTCAATGACCTATATAAAAGTTCCAAGGAATATATCCAAAATTTGGATGACATAGATGAAGCTCTGAGGGTGTGGACTGACTTATTTATGGATGTAATCTCTAAGCATGCACCACTAAAAGTACATCAAGTAAAGAATGAAATCCAACCTAATTGGCTTAATTACTACTGAAATCCTAGACGCTATGAAAACATGAGACCAATTCAAGGCTATGGGAAACCATGCACAATATAAAGTATGGAGAAATAAAAAAACAAGTATGATTAAAAAAGCTAAAAAAAACTTATTATCAATCACTGACTGAAAACAAAAAGAGCAACACAAACTCCATTTGGAAAGTCTTCAATGAACTCACTGGAGGAACACACAAAGATCAGACAAATAAAATTCACTCACTTCTGGTAAATGACACCATAGTCACTGATGACACTGACATTGCAAATGTTTTCAATGATTTTTTTCACCAACATTACCACAAAGTTAAAAGAACCAGTGACAGAAAACAACTTTAATGAACTGAAAAAGTTCTGCAGCAGCAAAATCTCAAAGGAGGTATGTTTCTCTATCCCACCTGTATCAAAACACTTTGTTAAAAAATGTCTCAGTGAACTTGATACCAAGAAAGCTACAGGATTTTATTAGATTGCTCCACGACTCATTAAATCTTCTGCCTCTGCTATTTTAGATCGCATAACATTCATAATCAATTTAAGTATCTGCAACTTCATCTGTCCCCAAAATATGGAAAACTGCAAAAGTAACTCCTATTCACAAATCTGGTTCTAAGGATGATGCTGATAACTACAGGCCAATCTCAATACTACCAAACTTGTCAAAATTGATTGAAAAAGACATCCGTAACTCTCATTCATGTCATTTTTAACCAAACACTTGCTGTTACACCTTAATCAATCAGGCTTTAGACAGAAACATTCATGTGAGACTGCCTTGATCTCCCTAACTGATAAATGGCTTCAAGCACTTGACCAAGGTAGAATAATAGGATCTGTATTTGTAGATTTCAGGAAAGCTTTTGACATGGTGGATCATGAAATCCTTTTGAAGAAACTGAAATCTACCAATGTGATGAAAGCACAGTTAGATGGTTTACTTCATACTTAAGTGAGAGAACACAATATGTTTATATAATGTTCTGTCTGAACCTGGAACAATTAGATATTGAGTACCACAAGGCTCAATTCTAGGTCCATTACTATTTATTTTATTTATTAATGACCTACCACTTGTACTAAGGGACTCAATATGATCTACATATTTCTATGCAGATGACACCACATTGTCAGACATCCAAAACACAAAGCATGAACTCGAAATTTCTTTACAGAATGCCCTAAACAAACTGAACAACTGGTGCAAATGCAATGGCATGGTGGTAAATACTGGTAAAACTAAAATAATACTTATCTCAACACGGCAAAAAATTTCAAATCTTGATAGTGATGAACTATGTCTGACATGGAAGGATAAAAAGTTGCAAATGGTCTGTCATGATAGACTACTTGGTGTTTTGGTAGACAATAACCTATCATGAACTGAACATATCAAACATATCAGTTAAAAAGTCAATTCAAGTTTATGGCTTCTCAGAAGGATAAGACATTTTCTCCCTGAAAGGCACAGAAAACTATTTTATAACAGTTACATACAACCCTATTTAGACTACTGTAAAGTCAGTATGGAGTAATTCAAATGATAAAAACATAGCAAAGCTGGCACATCTTCAAAAAAGAGCATTTGGGCTAATATCAATCCAGAAAGAAATCAAGGAAAAGTTAGCTGGCAAGTTAAAAATATTACCTATTGAAGACCAAATCTGGTTGAGAAAAGCCAAATTAATGTACAGGATATCCAACAATAGTGCCCCTGAATATTTACAATCACTATTCCAGTATAGGCTACCTGGCAATATTCCCCACCTGCGATCCATGTCTACCAAACAGTATAAAATTCCCAAACCAAATAAGGAATTATTTTAAAAAAGTTTCCAATACTCTGGAACTTTGCACTGGAATAGTATTCCAGATGAGATTAGAAATGCCCACTCTATTTCCTTCTTCCAAACCCAATATATCCAGTGGCTTCAGAGATGGAGCTAAAATAAATTCCTTTGTATGAGGGCCTCAAGGTAGATTAGTTCTTAGCTAATTGTGTTATCCTCTTTAAATAAAGTCATTTTTAACAGGTAATTTGTTACTGCTTGCAAATTTCAGATTCTAAACATGAAACTAATCTCACAAGGAACTTGGAATAGTACTAACAGGCAAGTCCTTTTGAACCTGAAATTAAACATGCCCAAATTCTGAAAAATTAAGAATAAAATCTGATCACTCACCTCCATAGCAGTCCACCGCAGGAACACCTAAAAAAAAGAAAACAAACATATTTTATTGTTTCATGAATATTTATTGTATAGAAAAAAATCAGTACTTTTAGTCTATCTGAAACATGGATTTATGAGTTTCCACTGATCTGGCCCAAGCAGGGATTTTTTATTCCATTATTTCAGCAGGAATTGAGGCTCAGATATTTCAATCAGTTTATGTAAAAAGTAAGAAACTTATGAACAACATTTTCAAACATTAAATTCTACAGGTGGGAATTCTGAATTATTCTGAAATATTTCTCACTGTGACAAGGTCCATTATCAGCCCCCAAAAATAACTTGTCACGGTTTTAAAAAAATACAAACACATTGCCAGTACGTACACTCGGGGAAATAAAATTTAAATTAAATCAAAAACATCAACCACTCAAACTTGAGCTATACCTGATGTGATTTTAACAGAATACAACGTTCATACAATGTTGTACACACTCACAGCAAAACATCCAAATGCATAAAGCTCACACCAGAATAATGATGCCACCTTCTATTAGTAAAAAGGTTTAAGGACTGAATCCTGAATTCAGCAAATACTCAGTGTGTGTGTATGTGTGTGTGTGTGTGTGTGTGTGTGTAAATGCAAACAATGGTTGCAAGCAATACATTATGTTCAAGTAGAAAATTTTGTACGTGTATAAATGCATCAGATTCATATCCAGTATATTCAAACTTGATAGTGTCTATGTTTAGATCAAGAAAATATTTTTTAAGATGTTAATGACCATTGTAATTAACACAACACAACAAAAGATACATCACCGTTTCATGTTACATTGAATTGGTATTAAAACTTTATTAGGGTAGAAAATATAACTCTTGTAACAAGGACAGACAAACAAAATATTATTTCTCTATATAAAATTCATAAAATATTTTGGGAGCCAGCAATTGATAGGTTTGGAGCTGGAAGCAGCTACACCACATCTGTTGATAATATTTTGTATTCAGGTTCTTCACTGCCCCTTAATTTGCCAACTTTCTTGACAAATTTGGCTGCCAATGGTAATTCTGATGTAATGTAAAAATATAAATATTTACATACAATGTCTAATTTTGTATATTGGGTTTCTAATGAATTAGTACATGTACTTTAAAACACTGATAATGTCCTAGATTTATATTTTGTTGCTTTATTTTCATTTGCAATATATAATATTGATTCTTTATGCACCTCTTGGCTTTTATGTATGCTCTCCCATACAAAAAGTATGGGTGTATTGCGCCTGTACAGAAGCAGTATAAGAGGCATAATACACTCAGTTTAAAGGCATAAAGCAAATTTTACAAGCGTGCAAGATCCAAAAGCGTTATACTAGTAGGACATACTGGGATCTTTTGTCTAAGACTTTTGAAAATTACAGGCGTATACCAAAAACAATGCTGGTGTACTAGCAAGAAAAGGCTTATTTTGAAACTTAGCAAACTACAATTCACTAGTTAAGGCTTATTTTGGAACTTATAAAATTGAAGTGTGGTAGATGAGATGTACTTTTTAACTTTGAAAATCAGCATACTGTGTGTGGATGAAGCATACATAGTACTTTGACAGAAAACATGAGCCGTATTTCAGAAATTTTGTTTTATTCCAGTCTACTGAGAAGTCTCAAAATAAATGACAATGTCTTTCACAGCAAGTGTCTTTATGTATATGCATCAATCTATTTAATAATGACTTACAAAGACAACTGAATGCCAAAATGTATTGAAAGTATTATATGTTTCAATATCCAAATCGGGTTTCTTCTACCATCGCAACAACCCAATCCTTAGGCTTGCCAAAATTCTAAGTATAACCGGCAAGTATTCAAAGTTAGGATTTGATACATATATTAACCTTAACACATGAAGAGATAATAAATTATGATTAACAACAAATACTCAGAAATAAATGTTGCACATATGCATGATATTTAGTAAAAACAAGTGGAAGAAAATATATATTTAGACATAAAAATCATATATATAAACATGCAACCTTGATTTACTCTTCAAACATGAAAAGAAATACATGGGTGAATATAATAAAAAAAAAAAGCTATAATATAAATTGTACATATTTTTATTTCAACATATTTTTTGTACAAATTTCCATCACAGATATCTCCAATTTTACAACTCACAGCATGTCTCTCAGACCTATGTTTAAGGGATTCAAAAATGCCCTACTGTGGAAAAAAAAACTCCTTTGCTGAACTACTGACATTTCTAAAAGTATGGAATTTTAATTTTCTCCAAGCTTTTAGATCAAAAATCATTAGGACATTGGAGTTTTGTATTATCACAGAGACCACCAAGGCAAAAGGGCAGTAATAGTGATATTTCACTGGGTTTTTCAAATTTGTGAAGAACATTTTAAAACTGTGTAAACTTGTGCATAACTTGTGTCCATTTGGCAGAAGAAATGCAATTATTTGCAGTTACATACTATCACCAACAAGGTTATGCTTTGTTGCAAAAATTGCTAATAGCAACATGGCTGCACCAACTGTAATGCCAGCACATTCATAAAGTGGTATTTTATCACTTATTGATTCTTCAGGAATGGATCTGTGAAACACAGTTTCTTGTCTTTGGTACTGTCTATATTCTCAGTGAACAAATATTCAAAACAATAAATTTCATCATCTGGGCTTATGTCAAATCAGTCTTTTACTTCCGCAGTCTCTTGGTCTGTCTGTCCACATTGTTGCCTGAATTCCTTGCAGCAAGCATAATTAAAAATTTCCCCTTTCTCATGAATTTCATCTTCAGCACATATTCCTTATACTGACTTACAACAGCCTGAATAATTTGGCATCTGAAATAAGTTTTCAAAAATAGTTTTATTTAATGCCAGCAAATAATTTAATTACTCTAAAATTGTTTTAATTAGTGGTGTACCTATTGTGAGGTAATTTAGGTTGCTTCATATTAATTTAAAAACCAAATGAAAGTTGTTTTATTGTGATTGAAATTACATACAGTCATGCATGTCAATAAAAATACAAACACCCATGAAAAGGTCAATTTACAAGACAGCCTTTCCAGCAACCCTAGTTTTTTCTTACTTTTCCTTCTTTTTCCTACCTTTTTTGTCAGACTCTATATTTGTTCCTACTTTCTTTAATGAAGTGTTTGTTATAAATAGATAAAGCATCAAAAGGACAAAATATAGTTTCCAAATTTAAAGAGAGCAAAATATGATAATTGATTTAACACATAATTTCGCTGTAAAATTGGAAATGTCATCTTACAAAAATAAATAGTAATTTGACTTGCAGTTATCATGGTGAAGATGTTCAAATCAGGAGACTTATATTGGCTATTTTCAGTTTCAAATCATTCTGGAGCAATTAACTGGCTCAAATGAAAGAAAGATATTAAATTAATTACATAAAGAAGGAAAAACGTTTCATGAATGAAAAGAGAAAAATGATATGCAATAGCTTAATCTCAACCAACAAGAAATTTTTGCTGATTTATTTCTTAATATTGACAAGCTATATACTATTTCTAGACATTTTTGTTCAAATGATTTAAAGTCTTCACCAAACATGTACAAGTAACGTCCTAACAATAAAACCATTATTTAAAAAATACATTAGACATCATATTAATGGCACCTTCTTACAATAACATGAATGAAACCCATACAATAATGTCAGTGTTCTTGAAAGGATTTAATTTTCACTCCATGAAATATTGCAAAAGCAAACACTTTTTTGCAACTAATGTTAATTTGCCAAATTAATATTTGCACAGTAGATGAAGTAATAAAAATATTTGACCTTGGTTTTACTTGTATTGTAATTTAACCATACATAGTTTTTGCCTGAAAGTCACAATCTGTTCCACATGTTCTTTTTTGAGTTATAACATTGTACTTACAGTTAGAGGTTCAGCTTGGTGACCGAGGTGATTGGATCAGATGGTTCAATGGCATAATCCTGTGCCAACATCATTTGATCCATTTCTTGAGGTTCCATAGTTTTCAGTATCTTCTTGTACCTTTTCTTTTCCTTTCTTTTTGTAAGATCCTCTCCTTGCTCTTCTGAAACTTGGGGTAGCCATTTTGCCCAAATACATACAAGCTAGCTATTCTGTTCTACTCGTCATTAATTACAAAAACATGTATGTACTGAACTATACCAAATACAGCAACTTGCTATTGGATGATTCAGCTACAGCAGTTTGTTCCCCCAAGATTGAGGTCAGAGTGTGAGACCACTTTAAAGAGATACATTAATTCTTGAAACAACTATTAGATTTAGACCGATATTGAAAGTATTCTATCATTACCTCAGAGACAGAAACTTGCATTGCATACATTTCACAAACTGAGTAAAAAGTTGCCTAGCACTAAATCCATTCAACAATGGAGGTCTGTTTAAAAAAAATACTCAAGACCACTTAGGAGAACCCCATGAATCCCACAATGCCTCAATGTTTGCTTGTAGTTACTTTCATGAAGATAAAATCTTCAGGGGCAGGGGCCAGTTTTTATGTACAAATTTAATGTCGCATATTGCACCTGCTTAATATAAAAATTCATTAAAAAAATAATATGAGCAAGGTCAAAAAGGTCCTTATTTTTGGATTGGTATTATAAAGCACAACATAATCATATCACACACTTTAACTGACAAGTCTAATGAAGTTCTTTGAACAAAATGTTTATGCCCCCCAACCTTTATTGTATACATGCATTTTTCATGTCCGAAGGCCGTTTTTGACAGCATGTGGTGCTCACAGTGCAAATGCAAGCCCTTTCTCTGGGTGATACTTTTAAGAAACATTGTCTACTAAATAGCTTGATGCAATTCAGAATAGTTTTCATCCAAGCCGTTTTTGAGATATTCTACTTGCCTTGAACCCATGTGTCTATAGACTGCTATGGGTGGCTAGCTCTACTTCCTAGCAGACTATTGGTATTTCAATGGCTACATACTGTGCAGTGACTATGGGAGGTGGACATGCCTCACATCAATTTCAAGAACAACACAAGCCTGAAACACCTAGTTCACAAATATAGCCATCTCTTTAATTATTACACAATAATAGCTCAAAAACTCACACCATACCCTTAAGAAATTTGCCAGGAGCCAATATGCGAAACTGGCCCCTGCCACCTTAGTGTTGTACCAAAAAGCAATCATACCCTGAAAATAATGACTGGGTTCACTGTAAAAGGAGAAGTGGAGATGAAATTGGGTTGCAAATTCTTCAGTGGAGTTACAGTAAAAACAGGTGGTAAGTATAAACCTATGTACACTTTCCATATAATCAATCTATTCAGCGACCGTCATTGCCATCAAGTTACATCTTAGTTTTTTTAAGCTTAATAATCATGAATATTAATTACAGCATTGTGATAAAACGACTGTGAACTTTGCTGATATGCAAGTAAATACATTCTTTAAGTATTTTCCATTATGAGAAATTTATATAACACCTATCTGACCGTCAACACTTACGTTAACAGCCATTTTAAGCTGAGTAAAGAAATTTTCATTGTGGGAAATTCTTGGTTGAGAAGCTTAGAACTTTAAGAACATAGCTGTATGAACCTGAGAATATTTTTATTCAAAATACCTTTCTGGTGCTTGCTAAACATCAGATTACAATCAGGGTGTTACGAAACACCCAAATCCACTTAAATCCACACATATCCACACCAAGTCACATTGTATCTACCGTCTCAGGTTCTGGGTTAAAATTAAATTTGTTAAATTACAAAAGCAATTAGAAATTTGTTACCCAACGTAATGAATGTACCATCTTACCATTTGCTTGGAAATTATCAACAGAGTCCAGGATGACATATATATCGCTAACTTGCACAATTAATTGCAGATATCTATATTGTGGAAGAATAATATGGAGAAATTCAATCCAGCACATATCTTGATATAGCTAACAAATCTATTTATAACTTGGTGTCTGATCTTTTCCAACTGATTCTTAGAATGTACTCTTTTCTTTTCAACATGTTCAACTAAATTTTTATTCAGCCAAAATAAATTATACGTGATGCTCAGAATCAGTTCTGACAGTTACTGATAAAAAAACCAATAAAACACTTCTGTAATCTAAAAACAAAATGTAGAAAGAAACAAAATGTGCACTATTACATACGTGCAAATTAGAACACATTGTGAACTAAGTTACATTCTTAATGTTTTCTTTTATTGGCAATTATATGATAATGACCCTTGGTATGAGTTAAATAGCAGAAAGATAACTCTGCCCTTGGGCAATTGAGGCCACAAGTTAATTATAAGTATTAAAAAATGTGAACAAATTAACAGGTAAATTGTCGGCATCATATAAAATGAAATGAAAGGAACTGCCTAACAGAATCAGCAAGCAGCAAGTGCTCCTTGTCGACAATTTAAAGAAAGAAACCAATGAAAGAATCAACTGAATAATGTGATCAAGTGGCAAGTTCTCATTTACTCAAATAATTTTAAAATCATATTTGTTCACTACCAACCTGCTAGAACCAGCCTCAAATTGTTTTTGATTTCATAATGAGTACTGACAATCGCCAGCATGTTTTCTTTCGAATTAGGGCCAGTTACAAGTTTTCTATTTTTTATCATAACAGACTGAGTGACAGTCTAAACAAAACATTACTGTTTGTAACAAGCAATTTAAATGCAAGGTAGATATAACCTTAATGTTTCATCAGCTCATCTCTCATTTTAAAACAAGTTTAAATACTGCACATTTCTTGTTTTCATTTGTGATTTTAAGTGAATCATGCCAAATTTCAGTAAAAAAAAACGCGGAGCCAGGTTTCCACATGGTAGATGCAAATCAAACTGTTCAAATGACTGTGTTAAATGTTCATTGTGTAAGAACTGGTATCATAGCAAATGTCAAGAAATCTTGGATGATAAACTGAAAATGTGGGGAAAATATTGATCTGGAATATGTGTGCATTTCATGTCGTACATTTGATGCTAAAGAGTTTGACTACCTGATGGCCATGCATCGTCTGCAAAATGTTGAGTATCGGCATTTATTTACATTTGTAAATAATTAAATTACTTAGGTTAGCGTCTCCAAAGTCTACTTTCTTTTCTCAAAGCCTTTTTGTTACAGACCCCTAATTATGTGTGTAGTCATCATGTAGTATCATGGATTCTGAACAGATTCGATGACCATTTTATCTAAGAACAAATGCAGCTTATGCACGAATTTAAATAATTTAATTTTTCTAATATTTAGATTTCTTTAGATGTGAGCTATAATTACGATACAATCTGATCACATGACATTGCAAATCAATCGCACCAGGTGAATTTTATAACATGATGTAATTTACAAGTCACATCAGATTGGAAAAAAATTCATTCACCTGTACCGGTATATTTTCTATTGTACTTTCTGAATACCAACAGTTTTAAAATGATTCAATCACCACAATGTTATATTGTCCATGTGTTGTTAATCTTTTTAAAACGTCTATTTTCACTCACCGTTGTCAGTAAAGCATTAGCACATCTTACTTTGTCACAATGATTCTGTCTTTATCGTACGATATCAAGTACATTAATGATATTAAACTTATGTATTACATACAACTTTGATATTATTATTCTTCAGAGAGGAGCTGAAATGCCAAAGCACGAGAAAGTAAACAACGTTCTGACAAAACTTATGGAAGACGACAGTTTCGCTGCTCCAGAATCTACTAAACAAATGACAAGAAATTCAGAGACCAGAAATGGAAATGTGAAGAAAATATTAATTCCAGAATAAATATAGCTGATGATGTGGTCAGTATTTTAAGTGACAAAACACAAGAAACTTGTTGTCATTGTTTAATGCAACCTATAGATGGATGATTAGATCAGAAATAGAAGATGATGACGAGAGTATTCTAGGTGTTGATAGAACTTTCGACTTCGGACGTTTGTATGTCACAGTCTTGTCCTACAAAAACCGATGTTTAATAAGAAATTTTTCTCACACATTAGCGATCGATTTGGACACAATGCTCAACTGACTATTGGAAGTGATGAAGAAAAGAGCATGACGAAAGCCCTGAAAGCCAAATTACCACATGCAATTTTTTTTTATGTACAAAACACATTCGTGACAATGTACAATGCCATGTGCAAGAAAATAGGGTGCGTATACAAGCCTGCAATAGAATACTCCAGATCATTTTTGGAAAAATGATGGAATATTATGTTCTATAGAGGACATAAAATTTCGGGTCAACATGTCACAATTTGGAACCTTATTTCCAACAATATGAAGTAGTCAATGCAT
Source organism: Megalonaias nervosa (assembly GCA_016617855.1). NCBI lineage: Eukaryota > Metazoa > Mollusca > Bivalvia > Unionida > Unionidae > Megalonaias > Megalonaias nervosa. Next base: position 13,434 of record JAECUM010021647.1, on the reverse strand, counting down.
ACTGGCAGAGGTTTGTGTTACAAAAAATCATCAATTATATTTACTGTCCATTACGTGACAGATTAATCAGTGCACCATAGACAAACAATGGCAAGTCAGTGAATGATAAGTTAAAGGTGGCTGTTAGCCCTTTACCTCATAGAGTGTATGGCTTTTTAGCCCTTCGATACTCATATAGCAAAGTTACCCACTGCAGTGCGCTATAAATAGAACACCTGTTACCTCTTCGACTCCATACACATAGGCCTGTTAAGCAGTGAAGTGTATGTTACATTTAACAGCAAGTTTAACCATTTTACGTTTTTGGTACACATATATTATGTATGGAAAGATTTAAGAGTAAAATCTGATCGTTATAGCTGCATAATTATTTTTCACACAAGAAATTTTTATATACTTTAAAATCTTGAGAGAACTTGTTCACCATCAGGTCAGTGAAGCCGCGTGACCATCCGTAGCTGCCATTTCTCATACTTGAAATTTACAAGTTCTTTGTCTGTGTCTATATCACTAAATCAGCTGAATTTGATAATTTATAAAAACTAATGGTTTCCTACATCAGTATCAGAGCCTTTACCTAAGTTATTGAAGCTTTCATAGTTGTGATTCTAATCGTGAAAATTCGAGTAAGTACTGAATGAAATTCGCGACCTCCATTTTGGAGAGTGGAGAATACAACCCAGTTACTTTAAATAGCAGATTTCGACCAGAGCATAAACAGTGACTGCGTGATCTAACATAATGGACATTCACACCAATGAATGTAGTATCTAATAGGAGGTTTTCCCTGAAGCTGGCACTACGAAAACCCGCTCAAAATGGCTGATGTTTACAGCAGGCGTCAAAAGGTGCTTCCATGAGAATGTTGTAGAGGCATCAAAAGACATTTACATGTGAATCTGGTACTTTCTGGAGTCTGTCAGGTTTTGGTGGTGGTGCAGCTTCATTATTCTGCAGGTGCAGGTAACGCCATACCTGATTGAAATGATCCCGGGACATGATAGTATTAAAATTGGTATTGAACATCCTTTTCTTTTGTCTCGAATAGTCATTCCTAGATGGAAGACGTAAAACACCCATGCACAAACATAAACCTAAAAACGCCTTCATTGTCGGAACATCAACTGGCGTCCATTTTGCTGCAAAAGGTGGAAGTGGGTTCTTTCTGCGCTCTTGTTCCACATAAATGTTGGTTTCTGTGACAAGCTGTTGCCAAAATTCTTCATTCCAAATTAATTCAAAATAGTGGCATGCCAATGTTTCTGCTGGGTGTTGAATTACTGACCCTCCGATCTCAGTATACGGACGAACATTACGAGAAGTAAAATTTTCAGTTGTCCAATTAGCTTGAAAGCCCTCGAAGTCATTATCATCGTCATCGTCCGAGTCAAAAAAACCAGCTAACCAGTTATCATCCGCTGGACCCACTTCAAGCAAATCAGCATCACGATCACTGCTGCCTAAAACATCAACTTCACCAACAAAATTGTCAATATTTTCATCAAAATCGGCCTCCAAGTCGCTGCCATCACTCACCTCATGAAATGTGTCCGCCATGTTGAACTTCGCACGCTAAACCTTGCTTTTAAAATTTTGTAAATTTTGAACCTCGTGGTCACTCTATGACTAAGCACTTGTGTACCTTCTACCTTTACTGCCTTCTTTTCAAAAGAGTACACGTAAAATAATGATGTACATGGTTTAATCCACCCTTCCATAGAATGCTTTGAACATACGACTGGAGTCGTATCCCGCTGTCAAAGGGTAAGTATGACTGGAGTCGTATCCCGCTGTCAAAGGGTAAGTACAACTGGAGTCGTATCCCGCTGCCAAAGGGTTAAAGACATCGCTAAGACGAGTGGCATATTTCCACTTCTTGCAGCTATACCAGCATTGATAGCTGCTGCAGCCGCAGCTGTTGCAATAGCAGCTGCACTTGGTGCTGTTGGAACTGCTGCTGGGATGGCTCTAAAGAAAGCAACCGGAGAGGGAATCATGCACGCAGAAAGCTTAAAAAAAAAAGATCATGGACACAACACGAAAGATGTCTAAGAGCACCTAAGATTGCCAGGCCCAAAATATGGTCGCGGTCTAAGACTGCCAGGAACTCCCCATGGTACGGAAAAGGTTCAAGACTTCCTGGGACACTTTGTTGATTCTTCCTATATCCAATTTTGATTTACTTGATGCTGCTAAAAAACTAAACATCAAAAACTTCAGAGGTGTTTTTATGCGTGATCAATTACCTTACAAACCAAACAATGTTGAAACTGGTATCATTAATCTCGATGGAAGTTCTGGTCCAGGTACTCATTGGGTTGCATACGCGATTGATCCATGTGGAATTGTTTATTTTGATTCGTATGGGTTGGCACTACCAAAAGAATTCTTAAAATATGTTAGCAACATGCAAAGTATTCCGATCTGGTATTCAATATTACCAACACAGACAATAACTGATCCACCAATATGTGGCCGTGAAGTACTCGCTGTACTCGATACTATTTCAAAATCTTCTGATGTACCTTATAAAGTTGTACTATGTACACAAGTTCTGTTTTAAATAATCACTTATCGTATAATGGTTGATATTAATGGAAGATTCTCCATCAGAGACAAGAAAAAAGACAATATTGATTTATCGAAGTACGCTACCAGAGATGATCTTGCTGATATTATGAACTTATCTGGAGTTGAGTGGGATGAAGTTGTTCTTTTTCAGGATAAATACGGTGTTTTAAAGACAAGTAATGTTAAGTGGATCTACATAATTCGTAGAGTTCTCGGTGCTACCACGGATAATATTCCAGTATTTACTGCCAGTGGTAGAATCAGAGACTCAAATGTATCAATAGCAACTATCAGAAATGAAATTATGAAAAGTGTTGCTGAAAGTTTACGATCCACCGCTGACACAATGACAGGTGAACTCAACATGAATGGAAATAAAATCGTTGTTTTAAGAGAACCAACAAGTGATCAAGATGCCACAACAAAGAAATATGTAGATGATAAAGATACTACAATCAATGACAAATTAACCACGCTGCAACCTGAATATGACATTCATGTAAGTATGTTTTTAAATACTCTTAGAAATTTTCAAAAACTTAGTAAAATTGCTGAAGACTGTTTTTGGAAATCCATTGTTTGTTGACATAAAACTCTCTGAAATTAACGCAAAACTAGAAGATGTTATCAGTGGAACTCCTGATATCATTAAAAAAATTAATCTGATTAAAATTCCTCACAAGCAGATTATCAACATGGTATACACAGTATCATCAGCATCATCAACATGGTCACAGCAAGATAACACTATCAAACATACCATGGAAGTCACTGGTGTGTATAGGCTGTCCGTGTTCAGCGCTGCAAAATTTAGGATATTTACCAAATACACCAATCCCTCGATAACTCGCGCCCTGATAACTCGCGAACCCGCATATAACGCGGGGTCAGGCGTGGATCCCATTTTTTAAAACCAGAAATTACCCCAAAAATAGATCCCTACTTTATGAACTTTATGGAAATCGCGATCAAAATTAGCTACAAAAACTTTGATATATCGCTCGTTTTATCATCGAAGACGGTAGATAGGACCTGGAAATTTTAATCAACATTATGAAATACCAAATTTAAAAATAAGTCATACAAGTTTTTCACATTTTCTTTCCAAGTGACATTCCTAGCACACTGCAATTAACAATACGTAAAGAAATTTCGATCAATGAAAATGTCACTTACGCCGAGTGGAGGCATTACTTTAATAAATAAATATAAATCAAATAATTTTTTTATTAATTGAAATTTGTGTTCTAGTTCTATCTTCTAGTTCCTTTTAAGTGTAATCATCATAAATGCAATGTGTCCTCTTGTAATTAAATGTAAAATGTGTCAATCTACCGTAACAGCTATGTCCGCGAGCATTTCTCTGAGAACCTATTTAGGTGCTGACCGTGTTTTGATAACTGACTTGCAGAAGTATTTGTTGCATTGTTGCACTGAATTAAAAGCTGGCCTCCTTTGTATTATCACGTTAATTATGTCTTTTGAATCAAATAATGGAGGTGAAATAAAAGAAAAGTTAAAAGGCACGAAAATCCTACAAACTTAAAATCTAGCTGCCCCGGTCGTATGTCGGGTGAACTCACTTCAGTTGATCAATAGAACACTGTTATAAATGTTATTGTGTATGTAACATAAACTACCTTAAATTAACCAACTCACTGGTAACTGTGATCAAAGATAGCACGGCAACCAAGCGAAAAGAATACTATACTTCGTAAAATAAGAACTTGGTTTCACATATACAGACCATTGTGGGCAAGTGAGTTTCAGAGAATTCTTGAACTGGCACTTTGAGATATCCTCAAGAATGATAAAAAGCTGCATTATTACTTCCAACGAAATCACGATATCAATACTGTACTAATTGAACAGCACAAAAATTGAGATTCGACGTAGACGATTGTCTCACGAAAATTTCACTTGCTTTTTGAACAAAAGGAATCTTGTTTGGTGGTGTATCAACAGTTAGTCTAGTTCCCTGCTCTTTTCACTCCCAATCTGGTAGGATACAATGACATACCACTCCAGGAACCAGACTCATCAAGAAAACAAAATGCAGTGACGTAATACACACGTTTTCGTGTAAACATAATAGTTGTTGAAACCAGTTGAAACGATCTTTCACATGTCGGACATTTTTAAAATAAATGTTATTTAAACAGAATAACAAACAACTTCATTAGAAAAAGTGCGTTATTAAAAATTATTATCGACATGAATGTAAAATGAGGATTCAGTCATTAAACAGCGACATTCCTTAACCCCGACACCCCCCTCCCCGCTGTTTTCTCGATGTCCAAGTGCTTTTTTTTTCAATTTTTGGAGGTCCCTCGGTAACTCGCGCCCTTGCTTATAGCACGGTCTATGTTTGTGGACCCCGTTGTGTGCGAGTTATCGAAGGAGTGGTGTAGCACAGATCAATGAGGAACTTCAGTGCCGAATTAAATCCATCACTGAAAGAGAATCCAAAATAGCCATTACTGTACACGAGCCAATGCTATCAGCCGCCATAGAAATAAATTTACCCGACTACATCGTTGATATATATCAGTCGACGATCAGAACCATATTAGGATGGGCTGAAGCACCACCAGTTTATGTAGGACCACCAGGACCAAAATGATCTGATTATGTCACAGATAAACGAATATTTATAAAACTTCCAGAATGCTGAAAATTTTTCCAATGGAGAGACTCCGATATTTATAAAGAAGAATCTGATAATCTTCCTAGAATAAAATTTAAATTATTACATAAAGTTGAAATAAGCGATCGGCTTCATCAATGGTTTGACGATAAAAATATAAATTTATCCTCCAACAAAATTAAATCTGAACACACATTTACAATCAGTAATCTACGAAATTTATTTTTTAAAATTATCACACTCTACAATGATGATACAAAACAACAAATTATTGAAACGATACATTTAAACATGATTGCATCAGACCTCGAGTATGTCAATCAGATTATCATCGAAACAGTAACTTCCAGTACTATGAGGTTTAGTAAAACATATCATTTGTATGAACCTCCTAAAGAAAATGATCTTGATCCATATGAATCGATATTATTTCAAGAATTATTTGCAATACATTATAAAATAACTGAAACAGATGTACCAAACTTTGTAATACCAGGACTTAACGCAGACGGACTAAGAAAATCAATCAATATGATTGATGAATATTTACCAAAAGTTACAGAATCGTGGAAAAAGTAATTCTTCCACAAGGCATTCTCAAACACAATAACGATCCATACCGTGGAGGTCGTCATATTTCACCAGGTATTGTAAATATAACATAGCAATCGCAGTCAACCTTGTATGTGATGTAATTGATGGCAGCTATCAAGTAGATCTTGAAAAAACCACTCAGGCCCAACAAGGATATATTTTATATACATTTACTCTGCAAGTCCACCAGGATATTTAATTGTATCAGAACCAATTAATCCTGTTTATCTGAGATGTCATAATCCGCTATTATCAAGCATACCTTTCAAAGATACTGACCAAACCGGGCAATTGTTGGATTTGAGAGGAGAATCATTAAATATAAATCTGTATGTATGCTCATAGAGCGCCATCGTAGAACACCAGGATCGGTATTTTGTAAAACAAAAAAAATCTGTGAAATAAATTATCGGAATAAATATTATAATCTAATTCAGAATAAATATTATTATCAGAATAAAATTAAATATTTCTTTTACTGTAGTCAGAAATGAATTATCCCCAATGACTTTGTCATCGACAGACTCAAGATTTTATACTTTCACCAGTGACTTCGTCACCGTGTTTAGCTGTTGCCACAGTCACAGTGACAGTGTTAGTTGCGTTGATACTACAATCACTGGTGACAGCGCTTTCACTTTCACAATCATCACTGACATTATGGATTGTTTCACAAGCAGACATAATCTCCCTCAACTGTCTTATACAAGCATTCACAATCTTTTTTGTTTCATATTCGTGAGACAATTCTGATCTAATTTTTTCAATTGCGTGTGCGAGGGGAACAAATAGTTTAACCTGCATATCTGTAAATATTGCCAAGGATTGCATCATTGATCACTGCAATAATTTAATGAATCTATAATCAGCTGGTAATGTATATCTATTTTCTAATCTTCGTTGTTGTAATGATTCAAAATCACAATTTTTTCAGGATTAAGTTGATCAGATATTTTTATACCGTCATGTTGTAATTTTTTAATCGCAGAAATAATATTTTCAGAATTCATTATATTATATAATAAATATTTGTTTAAAATAAAAAATATATTTTACACAACATATATTTACAGCACAACCCCAATGTGAACTCCTACACTGCCAAAGGACATTCTAGCAAGTTCAGAGGGTGATACAGACACAACCCCCAAGTGAACCCACAGACTGCCAAACGACATTCTAGCAGGTTCAGAGGGTGATCTGTATTTACACTGACACAACCCCCATGTGAACCCCTAGATTACCAAACGATATTCTAGGAAGTTCAGAGGGTGACAAAATATTTACATTTGTACAGACACAACCCCCATGTGAACTCCTAGATTACCAAACGATGTTCTAGCAATCTGAAATATTTACATGGACGGCACAACACACAATTTTAATTATGGTAGCGAATTTACAGCATTATATCATATCAAACCATTTACAGCATAGTGTATTCACAGTATAAACAATCTTAATTCTATGGACGGCACAACATACAATGGGGCCTTCTCTACATTCAACAGAGTTCTGCACACCCTCCCCCCATAATCAAACCCAGGGAGTGCAAAAGTGAACCCACCACGTGGTGACATAGTGGGAAGGTGTATTTTTTTCTGTTGAAGTTAGAGCACGGGGCGTACCCCTACAACTTTACGGGTTGTATTCCTTATAAGCTGACTAATACTTGTAAATCCAAAAATAGCTTACACAATAGGCATGGCTTATTCGCTGTTTGTATTTTTCTTTTTTCTTAATTTTTATCTCTGAAGAAATCTGAAGGAAGCAAGAAACGTAACAAAATCATAAAAACAAAGATAATGTTTTTTAAAAAACCAGTGGAAAAAATATTATTCATTAGTAAAATTATTTATAAACAAAATTTTATTACAAAATATAAGCAGGACAACTGCTTAATTACTCTACCAGAAAGAGCTTTGCTTGATGGAGTTATCTCCCTTCATGTACATAATATTTAAATACGATTTTTTGCTTATATTTCTTTGAAAATGCCAATTTGGTTATATCATCTGCTACATATTTTACTGAAGCACAGTAAATATCGAAATATTTAGCAGCTGCATATATCGAATGAAATATTATTTCTTTGCCTGTCTCTACAGTTACAGACTTAATAACTCTTGCATGATTATTACCACCGCCAGTATTTCCAAACTTGCAATTTTGACTTTGTGTAACAGCTCGCAAATTATTTAAAGAGTTATCCTTTGGATCTGAATTAATATGATCAATTACAAGTCCATCTTTGATCAATCCATAATAACATTCATAGATAAATCTACGACAAAGATATTTTATCCCAGCACGGAATTTGAGATAACCAGTATTAATGACAGAACCGACTGGTTTTTTTTTAATCGACACTGCCTAATTACACCATCACGAGATGCCTCGTAATTCTTGATGATGGGATGCTTCACAAATTCATTTTGTTCCATTTATATAATAATATTATTTGTCTAAATTATTATTTGAAAATCTGGCTAGTCAGTCTTCAGCATTTCTCGTGGGAGATTCATTGGCGTTATTTTTTTTAATCATAATATTGTTTCAGCTCTCTGTATTTATTACCACCGCATTGCACACACAACTGAGTTTTTCCTCTAACTCCAACACCACACCGTAAACATGGTTTTAGTCCTAGACTCCCTCTTCAAACACTCTGCATGTGACATCCACAGAATTCATTTACGCAAGCTTTGTTACAAGGAACTGAAGAACCTATCATTAACCATTTGAATTTATTGTTTGCTTGAATCATTATATATATACTTATACTTCAATTTAAATATATATTTGCCTTAATTATAATATGGAGGAGTTTGAGAGATTACCCACAATTAAGTCCTCTAAAGCTAGATTCGATCTTGACAAACTGTCGAAATCTAAATTTAGTTTTTCGATGCAAGATCTCGCTTTAATGAATAGGGATATAACTGATTGTATCCGTGGAGCCAAGAAGGAATTTCAGGACAGTGGTGCAGCTCATGTGTGGTCAACATTCAGAATTACTGCAATTATCGATACTAGAATGAATGACAAGCGAGCAGCAAAGATTATTAACTATCTCAACAATCAAAGATATTTTATTCTAATAAAATTTATTGTAGAGACAGACGACACTTCGATTATCCGTGACAAACGTGACCCTGTCCGTGTACACACTGGAAATATTGTCACGTTAAATAAAAATTCCAAACCAGAAGTGTTGACTGCTATTGAACAAACCACATTATGAACAAGCGTATCCTGTGACTGCAGTTGTTTATGCTATGTATCTGCTAAATGATAAACCTGGCGTTGATGATCTCAAAACGATGAAACTGTCATCCTTGACTTTGTCAAGGCTAAATTGTGTAGCTGAGCGAGTTACAGAACACTTCACAAACGCGATACGTGGAAATGGTTTAATGGATCTAAGACGTAAAAAAATAAATGAGTGGGCAGAAACAGTTAAAGATACCGGAGCATCTATCAAAGACGTTGCTGATCTGGGAAAGAAATTAAAATCCCCAATAAGAGTGAAGATGTTAACTGGAGAGATTTTATACAAATCAAAAACGATCATTGATCATAACGCACATGCATCGACATCGGCCGTAACAATATTTCCATGAGATAGAACTGTTAAATTTTGTAACGATTATGTTTGATTTTATCAGAAATATCAATAAGAGTGACCCTATATCCATGTGGTTATTTCAAAGTTCAGAATCTGTGAACTATGATCAGTTTGTACAGCCTAATGGAGACATTTATCGTGCAGAATCTCTCCATGAGGAAATGAAAAATTTTGCATTGAAATATACCCCTGACGATGTCAGGGCTGAACTATTACTGAGCAATTGTTTTACCGTTCTGTCAGTTGCTGCTCATTTTGCTCAGGAGAAAAATTCATGGTCACTGGCAAGATCGTAATTTCTTGTTGATGTCCAACCAAGTTGTGTGGAATACGGACATGGTGGATTGTGGAATACTAAATACGATTGTAAGGATGTTATCTAGGTTGATATGGTAGCATGTTATCCTGGAAGTTTTCTTGGATACGGAGAGTGTTCTGAATACTTTAAGAGATTTGGACATCCAACACACAAGATGACAAGAGTTGCAATAAACAGCCTCCTGCCAGATTTTGACTTAACCGGATTTGCCTGTATAGAGTCATTCGAGTTTGTACCGAAAAACCTTCATCCAATTGTTTATGCATGGTTTGGAAGACATTTCTCTGAAAAATGTTGGGCTCCAATAGTTTTATTATGATACATGCTTGATGTAACAATATTGACATTGTTGAAAGTAAATGAAGCAATTATATCATATTGTCCGCAGAAACAAGTTTGGTTACATCAACAAAAGAAATATTCTGATGATGAAAATCCTGATATGACTGATTATGAAAATAAAGTTGCAAAGGATCTCAGCAGAAAAATAAGCAGTAAGTTTACTCAGGGTAGTTCATGTGATCATAAACGACACTGTACAAGATTAATTATGGATGATGCTGAACTCGATTTTATAATTACTGATACAACGGAGAAAAACACATTTATAAGTCAAAGTAATGCTTATTTATCAGACAGAACTAAATTAGGTACAATTGTGAGCTATACTGATGGTGAATCACCGCAGTTTACTCATTTAAGATCTTCAATGTTAGCATATGTTTCAATAAATTTATTATCGAAGATAAATACATTTCCTGATACTGCGGTTAGAGTTGCCACAGATTCATTTTATATAAATAAAAAATATGCAGATTTGTTAAAACAATTACATATTAGCAATTATGCATCATGGGGCGAATGGAGAATAAAACAAGAAAATATACTTAGTTATTCTGAATATGCCGATGTTGAAATTAAGGGGATACATTACAAGAATAATCAAATATCACAATTATCATCAGCACCATTGGTATATGATCCTGTGGCCAGACATAAAACCGTTTATCTTAATGGGTGTGGTGGTTCTGGTAAAACAACGCGTGTGATTGAATTATTCCTGAACAACTGTTCAGATATGGTTGTTTTGACACCCACATACAGACTTGCCAGAGAAATGAACGAATGTGGAGTAAAATCTCAAACTTATCATAGTTTCTTTAGATGGTGCAGAGACACACAGACTCCTGAGTGAATGGGTGAAAAATACATTCCTAAAATTATTATCTGGGATGAAATTTGTATGGTATCGTTGAAAGTATTAAAAATATTTATTGACTGGTTATTGACAAAAAATACTGCTGTGATAATGTGTGGCGATCATGGTCAACCGCCACCTTTTGTTGGACAGTCTCCACATGAATGGCTGAAAAAGTTTGTAGATTATTACAAAGAAATAACTGATGATCATAGAGCTATTGATGAACCACTGAAAGAGTTTAAAAAGTTAATCAGACTGCAGCCAGACAAGATTCAATGTGAGAAAATGCATAAAGTAATTCTAGAAACATATGTAAATGATTTTTGGAATTTATAGAGGCTTCCTGATTTGATAGTTGCAAGTAGAAAGATAATTCGTGATACACTTCAACAACAATTATTTCTGTTATATAAAGAAATATTTTCAAATCTACCTGTACCAATGTGTTAACGCCCAGCAGATACGTGACGACAGAATAATGAAGTTGCGATTCCAGGTTGCGGTGATGAACAAAATCTTGTACTAAATGATATTGTTTTGGTTCCTGTGAGTACTGTTGCGAGCACGTTAACAATGGACAAAACCTCATGGACGTTAGGATATGCAATAATGATTCATTCATCACAAGGATTAACTATTTCTGATACAAATATTTTGATGATCGTATTGAATGGTCAAATTTAGTTTATCTCGCAGTGTCTCGAGTCATAAAAATATCTCAGCTGCGGAGGGTTATCATAGACTTCACAGAAAATAATAATCAAACTACTAGCAATGGTGATGATATAATAAGAAAAAAGTCTGCTAATTATAAGCAATGTGACAAAACAAAATAAATGTGACTTTGATCTCGATGCTGTATTTATCATGACACTAAAACAACAATAGAATAATCATTGTGCAAGCTGTAACACAGTTATGTTGTGGCAGTATTCAAATAATAATCCAAGACAGTTTACCGTAGATAGAATTAATAGTAGTCTTGGTCACACATGCGAAAATGTAATGATGACCTGTCTTGAATGTAATCGACGTCAAGGAGCCAGTTTACAAAAGTGAACGCAGTGCTAACTGTTGTGTCTTCAGGAATTACCTGTAACTGTTTGTGTACAAATCCACGTTGAGGAGCAGTTGAATCTAGTCTGTAGATTGCAGGTCTACCCGTGGATCTTACCATGCTGGAAATTTTATGTGTGGTCACACATCAGATAGGATCAGTTTCTCTTTTTTACCCCCTTCAAGTTCACCAGGTTCATATAAGTATCTTACAGTCACATTACCTACTGGTTGTTTTGAGAAGGAGTTGTGTCGTTGTATTGGTATATATTTCTTTGTGATTGCATTGGTAGGTTTCATAGAAGTTGCACGAGTAATTTCATTATTTAACGCAGCTATTACACTTGGTAATCTTGCAACCCATTCACGAGATCTCATATCTGTGGATTTTTCCTTTGCATATTGATATCCAAATAACTGCTCAGCAAGTGTTCGACCAAATCGTTCAACGATTGCCTGATCACGATGAATTGCAGCGTGTCCTCCTCTGATTTTAACATTATGTTTTTTCATCAGAGATAATACTGCACCAAGAAATTCTTTGCCAGGATCAACCTGTAGTAGTTGTGGCCATCATAGACCACCATGTTGATAAATTCATTTGAAAGCAGATTCAACTTCAGTTGCTGTTTTAGTTAATAGTGGTTCTGCTTCTTTATATCTATTTGCAACGTCAACAACAGTTAACGCGTATCTGTATGTGCGAGATTGATGTCTACCAATTTTAATAGTATCGTGTGGTAAAAACAAAATGTCTGCCTGATCAACTTCATTGGGAGTGCTGACATCAAAATGTGCATACTGAATTCTTTTAGGTGGTGGTAGATAAATTTGCCATATTGCCTGTCACGCTAACCAATCTGCAGCAACAGAATGTGAGACATTTGCTGCATCAGCAAGTTTACTAATCGCTGCTCTACCCCTCCAGTATCCTCTTGGGCTATAATAAACCGATTCCATTATAATAATAATAATCGGTTGATTAATTACTGGCCCCTAGCTCTAGTTTACCTTTAACCGCAGATTTTACTAGGAAGCTAGCAAGTTTTTCTCTGAGAGATTTATTTTTTATAGAATTTAACGAGTGAATCAACTTGACATCTGCAATATGTCGTTGTTGTAAATCTTTATTTTTATATGCAACATCATGAACATGGCATGCTTGATCAATCGCATTTATTGGATACTCTCCAGGTCTTGGTTGGTCTTGTTCATCAAGTCGAATATCAAGTCGAGTTCCAGGACCACAATAATTATATCCAGGAATACATTTTTCTCCTGGGTACTTACGCCCATGGAGCTCCAGGTAATTTTCCCAGTGAAGCAGCAATATCACCACCCCTGACATCCGTCAGGCGAGACGAAATAAATTTGTATTTTTTTGTACCACATTTCACACACTTGCCTGTAAGTGCACG